>JAQGBB010001352.1:0-13747 GCA_034691745.1 Prismatolaimus dolichurus
AACCTGCCGCATGCGCTGCAGATAACACAAGTATTTTAAAGCGAGGATTACGCGCACTGCATAGGGTCAAAGGACACAAGATTGAACACTTCGTTTTAGCTTACCTCCCCCCTTTCGAAAAGGTTGAAAAATCGACTTTGCTCAAACTTTGGCCCTGGGGTTTTCTTGAACTTTGAATGAATGTCTATGTCCGTTTTTGGAAATTCGGTCTCGTTGAGCCTGAAAAGGCAAGTATTCGACGTTTTTCTGCAGTAGATACAGACGGCGAATTTTCTCGCAGGTCACGCGACCGCTTGCGCCTAATTTTTAGCATCAGCTCAGTTTTTCAAGGGCTATAAGCTGGCTCCAAGCTTTCATCTGGGCGTTGTCTGGTTGTCGAGATCCAGAAAGCGTTGAATCTTGTAGGCTGTTCAATCTCGTGTCCTTTGTCCCACGTAGTGGATATGCACGTTCTCTTGAGGCTGAGGCAAGCTGTCAAGGGGGAAAGTTGGACGCAACACACCTTTGTGAGGTTCATATAAGTCGAACTTCCGGTCCCGACAAACCTTCGAGTGAGGTAAAATGTTTCATGTCGAACTATTTTTTCGGTCCCGTGCGAGTTCGACTCCAAACTTCACTGTATTCACCGTAAGCCTGCACTGTAAATTAGCGATAAGCACACACTGCGAGTTAAAGAAAAGTAAACTAACCTCTGTTCTTCCAAATGGCCCGAAACTGGCCCATTATGCTTGAACTCATGCCGAGGCAACCACTAAGTTGCAACGGGATTTTTATCAAAAATTCTAGGTAGTATATCAATCGGCGGACTTCTCCTGACTTTTGGATCGGTAGTCCAACTTTTTCTTCTTCAGGTTCCTTTCATGGAGTAAACAACGCTGTCGAGCGGTAAAGTGGACAATGCAGGACTTCTACCATAGATTTGGATCGACGCAGGAAGTCACAGTGAGCGCAGATTAGGTGAAAACGGTAGCGCAGTTGCGTAGATTCGGAATAGACGTCTTGCGGCAAATGCTTTCTGTGAAAAGTGAGCATCGTGCGACCCTGGGTAAAACCCGGAGCTGGTCCTGGAAATGGCTGGGTAAAATCTAGACGTGGATTTTTCCCAGCCATTTCCAGGTCCAGATCCGGGTTTTACCCAGAGCCGCATCGTGCGGTATTACCGTGTGCCATGGACCAGAACTGTTGCTTTCCAGTTCCTTATGATACATTTTCCAACATTTTGCCGCTAACACTACGGGACAATAGACATCGATTTGGCATACATCGATTCTCTTCCTTGGCAAGATAGCACAAGCAACCAAAATCGATCTTTTTCACGTTAGCATATTTGTGTCCAATAAATGTGTCGCACAGCATTGCCCATTCGAGTCCGTCCGTTCATTTACCCTGCGGGTGCAGCGTCGTCAACGAGCGTTGATGATTCCACTGCGGAAAGCAGCACAACTTGCGGTCGTACCGCTTCAGGCAGGTGCCATTGCTCGGCTTCCCTTGAAAGGTAGTGCTGCACTGGTGATTGGCCTGAGGGCACTGCGCACAGGGAAACGGTGTCGGTAGAGCGGCGGCGGAAACGGACAAGCAGAGCCACGGACAGGTCGAATGAAACGCCATTGGTGAGATTCGGATTTGTGAGCGCGTGCACTGGCCCTGGACCGAGTGCTGACCCTGCTGGATCGTGCAGTTGGCGCCGTTTTTCTTGCACGTCGTCGCACATGCTGAGCTGGGCCAAACCCTTGTCGCATGACCCAGGGGCCGTGTCGTCGCAGGTGGACCCGAGACGGGTCGCTGAGTTGACGCGGGCGGTTTCGAAACGCTTTGCGGGGTCGAAGGAGGCTGGCTCGAGACCGGACTTTGGCCCGAGACCGGCCTTTGGCCCGAGGTGAGCTGGACGATGCAACAAGCCAGCAGGACGATAACGGTTATCGACGACATTTTTTGCGTAAAAAGCGGAAGTTCAAAACTACGTTTAGGCGATGGTAGTGAATGAACTCAAAAATAATGATAATCGACTGACGTGACTTTATTTCAATTGCAAAATTGAAAGCCATTAGGGCGCAGTCGACCGTGCCATTGTGGGTCAAATCGTTTCGGAATGACAAGCGATGGCGCTGAATCAAGGGGCCGAAAGTTGCTTTTGCTCAATGATCAGAGATAAATTCCATTTTGGTAACATTCTAAATCAACTGGAATTTTTGAGGATCTTGTGCTTTTCTAAATATGCTGCCTGTGTCGTATTCACACTAGGTCTACTCTATTGCTACCAAGCTGAGTGGTCAGAACTCTCTTCTTCGTTTCTGTCTAGAAACTCAAACATTATATTTTTGTCATGGATGTAGGAAACCATTCTAACGATAACAAAATTTCATCGAATATATCATAAATTGTTGGTTATATTTTCCTTCGGCAAGCCTGAAAATTTTTTATTTTTTTTTTCTTGAAAAGACCTTACTTGCGTCAAGCCCCGGACAACTATTTTCTAGCGCCGCCATTAGAAGCGGTGCGATACGCCAAAACGTTTGTGATATTATTACGGTACTACGGTACTGATATACCGAAAGTTGAAATGAGGTGAGTAAAATGTGAACGGAGTTCATTCGTCACGACTCACAAGTGAAATGGAGCTGGGCGTTTGAGCGAGCGTGCATTGTGCTGTCAACGTTTGAAAACAATTAATGTAGGAGTATCACTCAAATCGGCACATTCTGCGTACCGCCAGAGCACGCGCCCACGATTAGTGCGCATTTTTGCCGGCCTCGAAAAAATGGAATAGCGCTCAATTTGACACAAATCGAGGACTATTGGACATTGCACTCAAACGCGCAAAAAATAGTGAGCGTAGTTGGTTATGCTCAAATTCACTAATCTCTCTGAGTTTTATTTCAGCGTTTTCGGAACTTTAATCCCATTTGGATATTGCCAGAAGCACATGGTACCCGTCATAAGCCATATGCGCGATTATAGCTGGTTTAGCGAATCGAACGCTGATGACGACGCACACAAACTTGTAGACTGAGACTCTTGGCACTAAAGAAGGAAGGCGCATGTCAAAGTATACTCAGTTGCAGCAAACGTGTACACAGGTTACGGGAAATTTGCAGAATCCCCGGTAATTCTGCAAATTTCCCGTCGCAGCGGTAAATCTGCAGAATTCCCGGTGATTCGAACGGGAAATTTGGAGATTTACCGTCGAGCCAGCGGTAATTCTGTAGTGTCCGTGTATGAAAATGTAAGTACACTATAGTGCTATCTTCTATTTCTGCTTTTTTCACGCTGAATCAAAATTCTACGTGTACAACTAGGCTCAAGCTAAAGATAGGAACGTTAAAGATAAAAACGTACGTTAACGCTAGGAACGTACGCTGAAGGTACATACGAACTTGTACGTAGCTTTGGCGAACGTTCCTAGCTTCAGCGTGCGTTCCTAGCCTTATCGTACATTCCTATCTTTAGCCTACGTGTACGCAGGTGGAACGTACTTACCTAGAATTTTGATTCAGCGTGAAAAAATCAGAAAAAGCAGATAGTGCACTTTCATACACGGACACTACAAGATTAACGCTTGCGTGGACGGTAAATCTGCAAATTTCTTGTTCGAACGGGAATCACCGGGAATTCTGCAAATTTCCCGTAACATACATATAGCGAAATTCATATATAGTGGACTCTATCAGTCGGAGTTTAGCTTTCAGATACTCGCTCATTATTCCGAGCGCGAGCCGAGGTGAATCAGATGGTATCACAAACCATGCTTCTCGCTTCTGTCCATGTAGAGGCTTGAGGCTCTTTGTCATATACACATTTCGTACGTATGAGTGTGCGCCGATCATTTCTTACGTACGTATAATTAGTAACACGAAATAAGATTTTTCAAACTGAAATACAGTCAAATGGTGTTGGAGTCTTTTCGTTCATTTACGGCCCGGGTGTACCGCCGGTTTCGTCCGCGGATAGACAGGATGAGGAAAGCAGCAGTTCTTCCCGTTACTGACCGTGCAGACCTGGGTCATCGATTTTCCCTGGGTACCGACGCTCGGGCACGGATTAGTGGTGGAGCACTGCACGCAAGGAGGCGGCGTGGGTAGACAAAGCCACTGGCAGGTCGATTTCGGCTCCGTTGAAATCTGCCTGCACGTGCCGTTGATCGTCTGGCGACCCTGGGTAACGGTGCAGTTGGTGCCGTTGGCCGTACACGTCGTCGAACATGATAGACCCAGTAGAGATGCGCCGGCGGCGTGGTTTCGCCTTGGAGGAGGCGGGACCGAGATGTGACCGGCCGTGGGAGAAGGTGAGCCCGCGGTCTGCTGTTGACCGTAAACGAGCTGGACGATAACGACGCCGACCAGTACGACGATAGTCGCTGTCGAAGACATTATTTTGCGAATAATGGCAGTCGATGTCCGCCTTCAGTTATATTCTCTAAACCAAAGCCCCTCATGCGCTTCGTCAAATCCGACATGACGATTAGGCACGTCCTGAATCGCAATCGGCGGCGTGCAATTAATGAACCAAAAAGAACGCGGTTGCTCATAAATTTCATGCAGAGCTGCAGAAAATGGACCAATCTTCGGCCGAACAAAAATTTTGGTTCCGCGCTGGATAAAATTTTTCGACTGACTGGATTTTTTGAAATTTTTCTTGCACGAATAAAACTCTTCACTCGGGCTAAGTGGGATTTGTCTCGTCCGAATAAAAATCTTTTCGGCCAAATGGAAATATCTTTTGTTTGTACGCTTGGTTTGCAAAATAGGTGCGCATGTACGCACGTATTAGTTATATAAAGTTTGCCTATCTATGACAAATAAATGAAAACGGTCAATGGTATCGCATGTCCACGCGGTTTGCCAGTGGCTAGTTGCGCTCAATGTTAATTGGGAACGGAGTGTAGCCCGCGCGAATTCGTCTCGACCTAGGATAAAAGTTACAATCAGGCTTTTCGCTAAATAGCGAAATAGTTAACAGGGGCTTAAAGCTAAAAAGTGGGCTAAACGCTAAAAAGCGGGGTTCGTAACTGTTATCACTATAATTCTGATTGGTCAATTCCGAGATATACTGGGTTGGTGATCTCAGAAATTCAAAACCATGTCCTAAAAGGAACGTAAATGGTGGCATAACCGGCGCATAAGTGGTGCATAAAGGGAGCATGAATCGCGCATTTATGCATAAGCTATGTACAGATTATGCAAAATCTGCGATTACGCGTCATTTCCATTTCTGTGCTATTTTAAAGTTCATAGTGAACGTACTTTCTCCACCATCCTTATCCGAAGTTGAGCCAGGATTCGTCGCCTTGAACAAAAAGGACGTGTAACAAAAAAAAGCACTTTGCGATGGAGCACCGACATCCCGCTGGACAAGGGCGCATTCAGCATCTTGTATGAACCTGAAGAATTTAATCTCACTGTGTGTTACGCTGTCCACTTCACATGTGCGTTATAGGCGCAGCTGAATCCTTCGGACCGCATCGCTTCCGTTGCGATGGGCATTGGAATTTCGTCGCTATTTCATCCTTTTCAATATGTTAAGGTTCTAATTCAGGTACATTATTTAATCAGATTTATTTTCTTAGAGTTAGCGATTTCTCCAGTGAAGCACCCGTTATAGCTCGGTCACGAACCACTGGCAATGACGAATGAGAAAATGTTGTTCAACCGGAAGTACTGCTACTATCAGTCGAACGTACTAAAATATTGTACGTCTGTCTATGCTTAGTCCCCTTCATGGTGAACATGTTGAACTTTGTTTTGCAGTACGACATATTCGCAATCGAAGTGGTTTATCCGGTCTGTACACCGGCGTTGCTCCTTGCGTATGCAGTAACGTCGTCGATACACTCACATCAATTGCAGTCGCCGAGGTACTATGAATTAGACATTATATTAACTAATCAACGTTGCACGATAACTTTCTTTTCTCTTTCAGTTCTTGATCAAACGCTATCCTTTGGATCCTGCCGCCCGTACGGAAGACGAATTCGGTGAGAAGCCGAACGATGACAGTAACACTCGTTTAGATCCCGTTGATGAATGGCAAGCCGCTCGTCAGTTTGCACATCGTCTTTCGATTGAGACCGTGTCACGAGTCACTGGTGTCGTTGTTTCCTATCCGCTAAAAGGTACGTTAGTATAAGTGAACGTACAGAATGCAAACCTGCAAGAAATCGATGGAATTTTTAGTAATCATGATTAGACAAATGGCCCAGTTCGTTGGCGGCGAAGAAATCTACACGTATGCAAGTACTGTATGTTCTACACATTCTAGTATTCAACATAGTGTATAGTATATATGTGCTCATCCCTCATGCAGGACAGCACTGCGATTGTTTGCATTCGACCCGAACTTCTTTTTTCAGAAGTATTTCCACCTCGTTTGTGGAAATCTCCAAAGGCGAAGGCTTGAAAGGCTTCTTCGCGTACGTATACCCGTGTTCAACTCATGTATACATACACATTGTTTACATATTTTCTTGTTCATACACTCGCTCTATTGCTTTCATTCCTTCTCTAGTGGATTAATACCTGCCGTCATCGGCGAAGTGTTGTTGCTTTGGGCAACGCACACTATCGCGCACATTATCGATCGTCTTTATGCCAACTATGTGGTTAGAACTGAGCAAGGAAAGGATGAATTTTATTCAAACATTTTTTCGATATTTGAAGGCAACTCCACACGCGGTTGCCGACGCCGATGTTGACGATGGTGGAGCAGACGACGCCGGTTTGCAACTTGCTTATGCGCGATTGAGAGACGTTATTAAGTTTGCCATTCCGGTAAGTAATGTACTGTACATAAGCTATCTTTCATAATGAATTACTCGCACTGTACGTTCATTATTGCTTTGGCTCCCGCGTTTGTTTCTAGTACGCGACGAGTAGTATATTCTATCCATTCAGTGTTGTTTCGACGTGCACGGCAGTCAATGGTTGCGGGTGAGTGAAGACTGAAGTCAATGAAACGTGTTCAGGTTTTGTTCGATTTCTAGACTCGCTGCTGGTCGAGAACCACAGATACCTGTCTTCGATGGTTGGCAAGAGTGTTGGAAATATCTCGCTGAACGAGTGCGTACTGTACAGGCATGAGTGAGCAGAATTTTTTTGGGGGGAGGGGGAGGTAAAAATAGGATTGATAGGCCAAATAAGGCATTTCGTCATTTTTTAAATGTGTAAATTAGCATACTGAGCTCAAAATTTTCCAAAAAATGGCAATGGTGAAAAAGGCGAAAATTTTGGAAAATTCACCAGAAATTTATCAAAAAAGTATTTTTCTTCCGATTGGGAGGCGTGTTTCAGGGGGATTTACCCCCTACCCTCATTCCTGTACTGTATAAGTGCAAACAGGAAGCTTTTCTGATAATTAAGTTTATGGTGCCTGTTCTACAGTAGTTATAATTACGTCTCCTGCATTTTTCTATCTAGAATCAACTGAAGCGTGGCGGAAAGTTGATTTTCCGTTCGTACTTCGGTCCTGTCGTTTTTCGCCGCGGGAACGCATACGCGGCGATCAAGTTTAAGGAACAATGAGAGCAGGGAAATGAAGTGCGAATCGAGCCCGACGCGAGAGGTAGAGGAGCAGACTTTTTCTCCGTGCGCACAATGGTATTTTTAGAAATATTGTTTCAGTTTTCCCTCTGGACTCACTGTTGCTGAGTGGGTGTACTGTACGATATGTTGCTGGAGATTTTCACGTACCCATTGTTCTGCTTGCGTAGTTGGCTCTTGTTAAGGCATCTGCATGCATAGAGTAAGCGTGGTAGGCAGATATTTAGGAGTCATGGACGTACAGTATGGATAAAATAGAATGTTTTTAATTGTTGCTATATGTGCATATATATGTATGTATGTGTGTGTTTAAGATAATACGTACAGTACGTATTCATTTCAACATGTTCGTGAGTAGGCGTTTGTGGCGCTTGTCTTTTGTAGCCGTGCGAGCAGGCTGCCTATTAATCGGTATGAGCGTCATTGGTATTGATCGATTGTTCTAATTGTGTTTTACATACGGTATTTTGAACTTTCATAGTTTTGATTTATGCAAACTCTTTTTCTGCCTGTAACACTGTGCTACATCCGATCGCTTTGGTATTCCGGTAAATAAGCGGGCATAGATTAAGTTGTGTTCTATTGATGCAGAATTGGAACCTATACAGTCTTATTGGAGCAAAAGAAAACATTACGGCATTCATGTATATGCTCATAGATAAGCGTATTACAGATATTATTGATGTATGTAGACTGAAGTGCTTCACTGGTACAAATTTGAATAGGCACAACTGTCTACAGTATAAATTACTCCATGAAACGACCGTCATTTCGGCTGATCTACGAAGTGCTCACTTGAATTGCCTGCTTAGGCTTGGTTTACGTAAATTAATTGTCTTTAAATACAATTGGAATTTCTCTTTAACTTTCAATTGTACTGATCGAGTCAATTCCTGCGGTTCGCGAGTGCACCAAGAGAACTGACTTCAAGACAATTCAAACGGCCACTATTGGATGCTGACAAAAAAGATTGTCGCCACTGTTTTGCGCCCAGATCGGTCGCCTGACATTGGTCACTATCAAATTGTCTTGATCAAGAGTTCTTTTTTCTTCCAGACGAAAAAAGCGAATTGTCTTTAAATTGACTTGTTCTCTCCCACTTTATGAGGGAAATATCGTTAAAGACGATTCTTGGATTCTATTGAAAGCGCTCATAAAGCGGACCTTATAGCTTTTCGCTAACCGTTTGGAAGAGCACCGCAACAAAAACCAGCAGAACACCACATCAAGGCACAGCACAAGCACCGTGGCTAGGTTGAATGCACTCTGCTATCACCGATGCTTGCAAATTCGAAACAGCGTGCCTTTCGATTCATCTGTTATCAAGGTTAGCCATGGCTACGCTCCTTCAGAAGGGACGACTGCAAGTAGAATTGTACTTCCAAACAGTCAACATGTTGCTGTTAGTGCTAACTGCGTGAGGTCTGCTATCTTCCTTCTCGAACTCCGAACCAAAGCATTTTTGAACACATTTACCACTGAAACCGACGAACGCAGTTAAAAAACGACAACGAACTCGAACAAAACGGCGAGACGAATGAGCAAGCCAAACGTCCAACACACCCGCAATCATGCAGATACGCATGTAAACTGGGTACATGCAATTAAACGTACCGTACACTATAGCGCACAAGAACGAACAAAAAAGAAAAAAACTTCGGCAACCAATCAAACAAGAACTAAGCAGCATGAACAGACGCATACATACGTACAGTTTGCGCACGCCGAATATTGCACAGTGGCCAAAGTCAACATACTGTACACATACACGTACAAAGAGGTCAGCGATGACTGCGACGCCGTTTTACACTCAACATACGCTCATCAACCGACATATTAAGATCCCGTGCCTGACTCTCCTCTCGCCTAACCACACTATCATAACTTCGTCGACTTTGCTCACTACCAGCGTTCGACGGCCAAGCACCAACACCAAACGGCGCCGCACAAGGCCCAAAGTTCCAACAAGCGATCGCCGATTGAGGCGGTAACATAAACGCAAAACTTTCACCAGAGTTGCTGCCGGCCAAAGACTGGCGAGTCCCTCGAGCAAAGAAATCGATCGGAGGCCCTGCAGCACGTTGCGAGAAAGTGAGCCCCCCAGCATCAACAGACGACGAAGACGAAGCTGCAGAAACCGGCGATCGTCGACGCGTTGACGGACCAACACCCGCGTCAAAACCCGTCGCCGCCGAAGCTTGCACCCCAAAGTACTTGCTCGCACACAGCTGTGCCGGCGGACACTCGATCACGCCATTATCACTGTCGTCGGAAGCGTCCACCTCGTGATGCTCGCTGACGCCGGCACTGAAGGACGACGACGACGTGTTAGACGCCGGCGATGCCCAGAGACCAAAATGTGCGATCGACGATCCAAATCGGTTACGCTCCCGTCGCCGACTCGATCGGGGATTAAAGCTGGTCGACTCAAATGCGAAACCTTCGTCATCATCGTCTGGTGTTCGATTCATAGTTGCCGGCCAATCGCAGTCGCCGTCAGGAACAGGCTGTGAAGGCATCGTCGCCAAAGCGTTCGATGTTTCTTCCTCTTCACGTTCTTCATCAATCTGAGTGTCTGCATGAACGTCTCCGAGGACATCGGCTGTGGGACTGTTCGCTGCGGCACTTGCAGACACATCTGCGGGTGCGGTGCCTTCATGTGACGGGTGCAATCCGTTGATGATGCGCTGAAACACGAAGAACAGAAAAGAGTAGGGAAAATCGTGAAGTAAAAAGAACAGCAAGCACACCGTAAAATAACGTACAGTACCTTTAGTAGTTTTTTGACCGCGTGGTGTGTAGACTAGATACGCTTACGTATAGTACGTATTACGCAACTCTCAAATTGGAGGTCAAAACAAACTAATGTACTCGCACATTTATGTTTCGCAAAAAAGAACGAAAAATGCTGTCAAAGCCCTAGACTTGCAAATTTTTCCAACTTTTTCAACCAATGATCCAACAGATCAGGGTTTTGTTTTCAATCGGTCTATGCCGACTTTTTTATTTTTCCCGCCGAACCGATTAATTGGTCGATTATTGGCTCGGTGAAAAATCGACCGATGAGCAATCCGATTGTCATTTCGGTAAAGAAAATCGGCCGATAACCACTACCGATTTAATAGCACTGTAGGTATTAGTCGATTTTCGAACAAACTCGAGTGAACAATAGCGTCAAACAGCGAACCACATGGTAGCATATTAGTACAGTATCAACCAAACATGCCACAACGTTAATGCCGTCCGCTTGTTCCAAAAAATCCAAAAGCTCGACTTCATGCCCGAGAAACGACCCACCAAACATAACATTCACCATACAAAACAGTACGCTATCAAAAGCTCCACTACTGTCCTCCATACCAACCTCAAGTTGATCCCGACACTCCGGTTGCGCCGCCAGAAGCCTATCAACCAACTCATCCACCCGTTTCGCAACACACACTTCTCCCGAATCCGCCGCCAGTCCAAACATAGCGGGATTCATCTCAGCAAGCAGTTTCCTCGTCATTTCAACAGTCGCATTCGTCACATCAAGCGGACCGTTCACCCCCCTCAACGGAGATGTAGAAGTACGATGCTCACTCCACCGAAGAGAACAACGACCAGCACCTGCTGCAAATGACCGCTGCTGAACACCGTCACGTCCTCGACTCGATTGCGAAACAATCGATCCAACTAAGGACTGTCCGTCATCTCGTCCACGGTTATTTTCATCGGCGGGCATTCGACGCACCTCGTTGCGTCCCACGTCCACTTGTCTTGACACGAACTCCGAGTGTTTCGAGTTCTTCGGCAGACCGGCGTCCGCACGACCCGCGACGCCATCCGGTTGACGCCGCGCGAGCATCAACTCAGCGAAATTGGACGCAACGAGGCTTCGTGCAGCCTGTGGTTGCGCCTTCCTGTAAGTCGCTTCCGGTTCCGGTCTCGTGATGCGGCGCAGAAGTTCAGTGGAGTTCACCTCCTCCCTGCGTGTCGCCGCCCCTCTCACGCCCTGATGGCGCGTTCCGAGAGCCACGATTTGGTCGGCACCGCCGCCGTTGAGTAAACGATCAATGCGACGACGCCGGCGCGCGTCCATATGCAGACCGATGGGCTGACTGCGACGAGCGATACCACGATTAGTTACATTCATGCTTGGCTGACACCAAAAAGAAAAAACAGTTCGTAAAGTTTACATATAAACACAGACGAGGCAACGGATATTTTATTCCCTCATCTGCAATCACGAAGCTAATCTAAACGCTGACTTCGCCGGCTCCACATCTAAAGCACAAGTACACCCGACAGATCGACGCATCACGCGCAAATTAGCGTAATTCGAAATATAATTCATCGAGATATAAACAAAACGAGCATTAATTAATCAACGTGCAAACACCAGCGTCCAAACCACTTTAAACACGATAAACGCGCGTTAGAGTTACAATCGCACTGATTTGTTGTATATAGTCATCACAATATCTCAGTCATTGAACGAACGAATGTAGAAGGGAAGTATAGAACAGGGTGTCCAGGGTTTCTTCAAAATAAACTACTTTTCGGCAACCACTCGTGACGTCATATCAGGAAGTGCGGTCACACACAAGCGTAAATATTTTTCAATTAAAAAATCGAATAAAAAACGTTGGGTCAAAAGTCTGAAACTTACCGCTTCTCATCCAAATCAGACTTTTTAGAGAGTTGAACCTGGACACCCTGGTAGAACACATGACTCACCAGAAAAGAAACACGCCTAAACGCGACTGCATCCAAGTATTGCTCTGCCAGGCCACAACACAACGAAATTATCTCTCGATCAAACTAGTACAAATACCCATGAAGCTAAGAGGAGACCGCAACGCCGTTCATTAGTGTACCAAACGAAAAGAGAAGCCTCTCGATAACCGATGACTAAAGCTCTGCTGCCACAACACGCAAGACGGCGACACCCCGTATAGAAGAAGCGGGTGCTCGAGCAAGCGGACATCAGAAACTTTTGCCGCTCAGCGTCCCTACTTGAACAGCCGATAGCAAGCCCAACAAAGCAAGACGAAAAGCGAGCACAACAAAGTAGAGTACATCGCCTGAGAACTAAGCGTTGCATACACTGTACAATTAGCTTTCCTCCCATGCCTCAAAATCAACTGCTACGCGTGCAATAACTACACGCAACATTAATTTCAACCAGACATACTATCGGAATGGGAGAGATAGGAAAGATGTGTCCACAACTAAAAGAATATTTCCCTACATACAAGAGACCTGTCTGATCCAGCAGGATTGGCACGAGGAGAAAACGACGAGTCAAACGCCCTCACTGTAGCAGACTACCCGATCGCGATACATTGTTACCGCTATCTAATGAGCCGGAGAGCTTCCCGTCGTCGAAGCGACAACGTACTTCGCACTACGATCTGGCGGAGGCGGTGGTGGCGGTCTTGGTTTCGGATTTCTGAAAGAGAACACGTACAGCAACGAAGCTAGTCTAAGTCCTGCATACATACTGTACAGTGCATTCGTGATTTGTTGGGGTAAAGCCGAAAAACTGGCGACCCATTACTCTGTGGGAACATAGGAGCAAAAAACGAAAGAACAATTGCGTGAACATTAAAAACAGTACGTGCACCGCATAAATAGTCGCCGAGCAGGGACCGACTCATTTACGTAGAAAAACTCATTAAAATTTTTTTCTTTAAAATTCCCATTTTCTTTATTTACCCACATTGATTAAAAAAACCTCCCCCCATATAAGCATCCCTGCTGTACATACAAAAACAGCCAATAAACTCACGCCAATAGCGTTTCTATCGTCGTCAACGCCGGGCTCTGCACATTGCTCTTCTCACAAGACTGCAGCTGAGGTGCCGGCATTGCAGGCCAGTCATCATCACTAACAATTGGCGCAACACTACCACTCTGTGTCGAGACACGCGCATGCGTGAACAATTCAAAATCGTCGTCCAGCACTGGCGTCTTGCTGGAAGCACTATCGATCGGTGCATTTCGATCACTCTGTTGGGATATCAAACCGTCAGCTAGAAAGTGGAAAAAATAAATTCACAAATAGATTCAACCAAACGAGACTATGCACTTTACATAGCTACATGCATATGTACATGGTCTGTACCTGTGCTCATCTCGGCAGTCTCGTCCTCGTCTTCATCGCTCGAATGATATGAATATCGTTTTGTCGTTGGCACACTGCATGCGTTCTCGGAGCTAATAACACAAAA
>JAQGBB010001353.1:0-13740 GCA_034691745.1 Prismatolaimus dolichurus
GTTGCGCGGTATTAACGTTCGGCAAAAATATTTTTATTTTGAAAAATCCAAATAGTTTAGGGTTTTTCCGATTTTGATTTTGAAATCAAAATTTGGGCGTTAAAATTTTAAAATTTTTCAAACTCGCACTGTTAAGAAATGGCCCAAAAATGCGAAAACGTAGCAATGTTTTAGTAAAAAATTGCACTTTTCACAAAAAATTTCGCAGAATTTTCAAAAACTCATGAGTTATCTATATTTTGTTCATAGCGCTCTTGCTTTATCATGAACAGTTCTGTGCAACCAATACAAACAAGAACTATGGCATGCCAGGACATAGCCAGACATTGCCTTCAGACTCATAAGCATTCTAAATGCTAATCGCCTTCAACAGTCACGGCAGCAACAAACCCGACATCGCTTTCGTCCTCGTGCGACTCGAGCGTTTTCTACCTCAAACTTCTGTCGCTTCCGGAAGCGATTGTAACCAAGCACGCGAAGATTGATTTTAGTGAAGGTTCGCGTGTGCGCGTGCTTATACTTTCGCTTATTCCAATCACCCGATGTCCGAGCTTTTGCTACTTTGAATGTCCGCTCACTCTTGCACGTTTCCCGAGGCCGACAGCGCAGTTCGTGCGGCCTTAAGTGGACAAACAGCCAACTACTCCGGTGTCGGTGATCATCTCGCCGATGCTGAAGGCGGCTTTCCTTTGCACCATAATGTCCATGTCGAACTTCTTTCACGCATTGAAGCTTAGGTGGAGTTTAGATTTATTTCTGTAAATAAGTTCACATTTCGTAAGCTTTGGCACTAACCTTAGCAGGCAGAAGACGCTCCAAGTATCACCTGGATAGGATACGAGCTTGCTGCTGAAGCGGATGAGTGCGAACGTTGCTGTGTTGGACTCACGAAACCGTCAGACTGCGACGCACTGTCGGCACTCGGTGTTGCGCAGGATGCATTGAGTCTCAGAAGTTTTCGCCTTCGTTCTGATCTTCAAATTCTTTGCTGTTTTTTTCTTCGCTTCGCTTTTGAAGCTTCTCCTTGTGGCAAGTGCGAAGGTGCGTCCAGACCACTTGTGGCGCCATTTGGTCGCTTTAGCGTTGCTGAACAGTCATCGTCTTTGCGCCTTTTCGACAAACATTTAGCTTCTTTGTTTGGCAAGGATTCAAAATAGTCAGTAAGAAACTCCATCGCAGCGGCGAACAGAACACCAACTGCAACTGCGCATTGAAAGGAGGGGATTATTAAAACTGCAGCTATAACGCTTGCGGGTTGTAAGGAACAGCGCAGCCCCCCCTATGTCGCCGTCTCAAATGCAAGAGGCAAAGTAATTTGAAGCAGCTGCTGAACTTTTGAACAAATTCGCAGACGAGAGATATAAGCGCCTGGTATAGAAATCGCATTTCTACTTATAAATTCACAACGGATAAATTACAAACGGTGAAATTTGCAAAGTTGTGCGAATTTCACAGCGTGCGCGTGCGAAATTTGCATTTTTTAGCGAATTTTTCTCATTTATTATTTTACCCAAACGCGTGTCACAACCTTTGTTATGAGTTGTCGAATTATCCGATTTTGATGTTGAAAATCAAAATCAATCGGGAAAAATCAATTTTGGCCGAACATTACGCGGTATTGAAGATTCGAGTTGTCTTTTTCGTTTTGCGAACGATTAATCCTTGATATTCTTTGATTCTGGCATAAATTGTTGAAGCTGTGTATTGATTGATTTACAAGCGTACAATCATTTAATGTTTGTGCAACTTCGTTAATTTGTCAATGCCATTTTATAGTTTTGATTCTTAGCTTATCAGTCAAAAACAGTCGACGTACTTGTGCGGGAATGCTAGACTTTGTTAGTGTGTACCATATATGTTAGTGAACCTCCCACTTGTGTTAGAGTTTAGAAAGATGCGAATCTTTTTTGAGTGGAAGGTTTATTATCTGCCTTGTTATTGTGCATATCCTTGTTCTGGCTTCACAGCCATTTGCGACGTCGCGCATGTCGTGTGCAGCATTATTGATTTTTATCTTCATGCAACCAGCCTATGCTAAGCTAGACTGCATCTCCATACGAGCACGAGAGATATGAGTGCAGAGAGGGGGCCATGTGTCTATTGTGTGTACTATACGTGTTTCCGTTACATATCCTTCTCGATACTTGTTTCTCTGTCTGGACGAGTTTGCATTCGCCCACGTCGTGTGGCGGCGTTGGGGCAAATTCCGTCAGTTTCGGCTCAGTCGCGAGGTCTGCTTTGCCCCACTGAATTGACATGCGTTCAAATTTAGTCATGTCGGCTGCAGCTACGGCTTTATGTTGTGTCCCTCTTTTCCTATTTGCTTCATCGTCTCGACGAAAAGAAATGTACGTTTGTACCCTTCCAAATGCTATAATGCGATTAGGTGAGAATTTATTTCATTTTCCGTGATTGTTTTCGACACGCAGCTGAGGTCTGCGCTCGCTGAAAGTATTCCTCTTTTTTCAGGCTTTAAAACGCAATGATCTAAGCGTTTTCCTTTGCTTTAAACCCAACCAACTTGTGTGCACTTCATAGCTTTAGCAGTTGCTCGGCCAAAGAGTTGTCTTTGCTGCACATTTCTCCACTCATCGAAAGACCATTGGTAAGTACATACATTTAGTATACACCTCTACTTTTTGTTCACTTTTGTATTTATCGATTCATCTTTTGCATGTCCTTATTATGAGGTCGCACCGTTCTTTGTCTCGTGTACGTTACATAAATTCCCATACGCTTCCTCTGTTCAAACATGACGGATTCTCTGTTGAGATTACTGTTATTACGTGGTGCACTCCGGGAAATGGCACGCTTCATTCACGACAATGAGAAGTGTGAAACTGCGTTTACATTATGCAGTGCGTCATCGTCTGTTCACACTCACTTTCTCTGTTGACTATGCCGACAAGGCATTGTTGTATTCATCATTTCTTCTTTTACCATTTTGGCAGTACGTACAGTACGTAGGACAATTCGACCGCAAGGTTGTAGCTGATAAAAATTGGCAGCATAGCACGAACGCACATCTGTGTGAAAATGTGTAAAGGGGCGAACACTTGCTCTATAGCCTGATCCGAGCCCCTCGCCGTCGAGCGATCGAAGTTTTCCGATGAATCTAGTTTAGTTCTCAGTCGATGTAGGAGTCGCCGAGTGAGTGCTTCGCGTCTTGCAACTGTTCGCAAATGCGCACATGTGTAGTAGGCGAGCAGAGATGTAGGCTGACGCGATAGATATATGTACACACGGTGAACGCCGTATGACTGACTGGCTGTTGTCCGACTGAACCACCGTTTAGTTGTGCTGGTAGGCGCTCTGCCTGCGATTGTTTTCCGCGCGCAAGAAGGCACCGATTTGCATTCGTCTGCGGCAGCCATGTGCGTATGCGAAGTCGCGCCTGTCGTGGCATCAGTGATAGGTGCTCTATGGTGTTCTATCGTGTCTTTCTCTTCGTTTCCCTGCCATGCGATTGCGATGTCCCGTTTAGTCGAGATGGCCGGCGGAGCAACCACTTGGTTCAGTGTAGGCTGTTTCGACTTGCCTGCCTGTTTGTCGACTTGCACGCGTGCAAGAGAATTCACCGTGAAATTGTTGCTGCGTCCTATTATCGTCGTGCGTGTTCGAGCACTCTTTACGTCGCTTCATTGTGATTAGCTGTTCTTTCGATTCGTGTTCCGGGTCTGCTCCTCGTTTTTGTGGCGACAGACCACTTCTTGTGCTTTCGAATGGATCCCGCTAATTTGATCGTGAACGCGTCGTTACTTTTAGATTACGTTTTCGCTTAGAGCGTCTTTCGAAAGAAGCAGCTTTAGTTTATACAAGCACATAAACGAGAGACGACTGCGTGGGGGTTGAACTGTTTTTATGCTTCTTGCTTTCGTGGTATATCGGTGTTTCGTGTCGATCCGATCGTCTTAATTTTGTGTGAACTCTGATTCACACTTTTTCATCGTCGTCAGAGGTTGAGAATGCCTTTCGCTCGATCACCTAGGTACGCTTGCGTTTCGATGTATGATTTGTTCAAATGTATTTTTAATAGTGCGTGTGCGCTGAAGAGCTGTTAGATGAGATGTTAGAATTCGACTCATGAGCACTGCTTTTGCTACTCGAGGATGTCTAATGCGATTCTCTGTATGCATGCGTTGACAAAGCGGAAGTAGCTGGAACGCGTAATCATATGACACCGTTTTTTCCTTTTGAAACTATTTGGAGGCAAAAAAATTTTGATCTCAAATTTCAACTTTTGACCTATTCACCGTGTATTCGTCTGTATAGTTCACCACCACCTAAACCGTCTGTAAGTTTTGCTTCAAAATAGAGTTTGTTTCCGCACCAATTGCGTTACTAAGCCGAGCATCCGAAAATCCAACGCAAGTCTTGACAGATTCCAAACTTTAGTATTTATTGCTAGCCATTTGGAAAACAGTGTGAGCTGCCTCGAGGCTCGAGTAGGTATGTGCAGTATGGCCACATCGAGTTATGATGTGCTCTCTGTTTCTGCTGCACGTGTAGACGTTTTTATGATGAACTGCGCTTACTTGCTTATGTACACGTATAATATGCAATCATCATTCGTCGATGGGATAGCAGTCGTGTGCCAGTCGAGCGAGACTCTGTAAGAGCGGCAGAAGAAGCGGCTACGTTGCGTGCCTGCGCGCATGTGTTTTGCTTGGCGGTGCTCGTTCATATGCACTACATACTACCACTGTGTAGAGTGCATAGTTCGACTCGAGTGGTATAAGACGGGACGCGCTTTTTGTTGCCCCGAGGAGCAGGTGCAGAGCCCGCTGAAGTGCTAGCTTGCTGCTGATGCTGCTTCTACAGCTGCGGTTCTGGAAGCAAATGCGAAACACGTATTCACTGATTCGTCATTCGTTTCAGCGTGTGGTTCTTGTGTGTGATGACTCGTCTACCTAGATTATATCATTACGGTTTACTTGTTTTAACGTGTTTTTCGTGGCCTTCGCCTTGCTTGTTTGGGTCACTATTATGTGTGGTGCGACTCCGAATGCTTTACATCGTTCAGATAGTCGAAGAACTTTGTTTGACACACGTGTACGCTTTTTGTACTATACGTACGCTGGCTGTCGAACTGATAACACGAAGGTGACTGCGAATATCCACTCAAGTGAACGAGAGGGAGAGCTCCGCAGTCTGCCGTGTTTGTTCATTGCACACATTGGGTGCACGTGCATAGCTTACTCGTTTTAACTTCTGTGGAACTGTGCGCATTTCTCGGCGTTCGAGTTGCTTTCAATCGTTTTTCTACGTCGGTGAACATGCGTCGTCGATTTCTCTTTCTAAGCTAACGGTGTTGTACGGTTCTTTCTCATTCATCATCTGATGTACTGTGTATGTAACAGTTTCGTTTTTCGGTAGCTTTGAACTTGCTTGACGTCGTTTGTTGATTCGCTCACTCGTTTGTGCGCTCATCGTTTTCTTTTTTTGCCGCGTTTAGCAAATTTTTTCGCCGAAGCATGGATCGCTTGAGGCGCAGCTTCCGCGAGAGTTTCCGCAGTGGTCGTCGCTCAAGCAAGGATCGAACAGCGGACACGTCGAAGCCACAAGAGTGGCAGGCGGACGAAGCAACCGTCCGAGCTGGAACGTGTTCTTTTCAAGTCAAGGTATACACTTTGTTCTTCAGATACGTATGAACAGCTTTATTCTGTCTGATTGGTTAAGGGTTCTACGAGTCCTTTCTACGTATACTTTCGATAAAACTGGCTCTTTTCGTTTTCTAGTACCTTGGCTGTGTGGAAGTTTTCGAGTCTCGTGGAATGCAAACATGCGAGGAAGCTTTAAAAGTTTTACGCGTAAGTCTCGCGCTTGCGTGAGACGTATACGCATTGCGTGTGTGAACTGGAATTGTTCTCTTGCATACTGGAGAGCAACATTTTTTGTAGTCAAGTCGTAAGCGAAGAATTCGCGGCATTCTTTATGTCTCTGGAGATGGCCTTCGCGTTGTCGATGCAGAAAATAAGGTTAGTTTACGTTCGAACGCTTTCTACTGTTTGCATGCTTAAGTGAATTGTGTTTGCGTCTATTTTTGATCGTCCTTGTGAGCTAGAAGGGAAAGAATGAGTGTCATAGAGTGTAACGTCTTTGCATATGATATCGGTTCGGATTTCCTCCTTTTTCTATTGATCCAATGACGCCCAATTGGAGGTTACGCTAATTTCCATTCTGCTCATGCGTTTGGATTTATACTTACGTTCAATATGACGTGTTCCCGCTCGCCGAGTGCGCTGGGACGTTTTTCGTCTCCCTTGATAATGCGTGCGATAATCTAAACTCTGAATGTCTCTTCGTCTAATAGGGTCTCGTTGTTGATCAAACGATAGAGAAAGTTTCTTTCTGTGCTCCTGACCGCAATCATGATCGGGGTTTTGCTTATATCTGTCGGGATGGAACGACGAGACGCTGGATGTGCCATGGGTTTCATGCGGCTAAGGAGTCGGTATGTTACTCGATATAGGGCAGACTGTTAGGTAGCGAATAGCAAGAGTATGTGCGAAAGGGTTTTTCATTTAATCTGTGTACAGCAGTGGAAATGTGTTGCTTTAGGGCGAACGTCTTAGCCATGCTGTCGGCTGTGCGTTCGCTGTGTGCCTCGAGAGAAAGCAGAAACGAGATCGAGAAGCGGCAGCGCTTCAACAGTTAACGTCGACGGCGAGTGCGAGTGGCACTCCACTTGCGACTACTGCATCGGCACCGCCGCTCATTGGCGGTGCATCACCACTTGGGGCTGCGAGCGAGAGTCCCTCGTCTGTGTCGGGGACTGCACCGGGAAGTGCGTCGAGCTTTCAACGACATGGCTCGTTTCGACAAGCGTCGTTGACTGAACGAATTATCGATCCACAGAATGTGAAGCCTGCGGGTATGTCTCTTTTGAACGTGCGTTATTGCACATATTATTGGGAAAGGTTGACATAATTTTTAGAAAAACCTCCACTCAAACCGATCGTTAATCCACATGCGGTTTCAAGACCGCATGCGAATCCGCAGTTGTTTGAGCGACAGGGCTCGCTCAGGCTTGGACCGAATAGTGCACCGACGTCACCGTTTAGGAGAAATTACTCGCTACGATTGAATGAGTTGCCGTCTAATCTGGCGAGGCAGCACACTAGTGAGAATGGCCGACATGGTTAGTCAGCTTTTGCAGTTGTATGTTATGTACAATACATGGGCTTTTAGGCAGTTTGGCTTTCGATTCGACAATCGCTGAATCGGAACACGAAGAAAGTGTATTGGATCTCACCCCTTCCGTCGCTCAACCGTTTGGAATGTCTGGTCCTCCTTGCCAGTCGTTAAGCGAAACCTTTCCTCAACAGCTCACTCTCAATGATTCTTCTCAGTGTGAGTTCAGTCGTTGATAAGTAAAAGTGTAAGGGAGTTAACATCCTAATCATTTGTTTTAGTCGTGACAACTCAAACACCACCGCGGCATGCCACTGCTTTTGAGAACGCTGCTGCGTCGACGTCGCAACCACCTTCGGCACGATCGAAGGCAGATGAATGGCTCGAATCGGCGGCAACAACGGCGAGGAGTATTCAACAAAAAAGACTTAGTCCACCGCTTGTACCATCGAACGCACAGCGCACTCCTTCCACTTCGACGGTGATAACTCCGCCGGCTCGCTCGGATGCGAGACGCACGTCGACGAATGTGCCTGTTCTTACGAAAGCGACGAGTGATAGCTTTAGTGTACTTGACAGTGCGGCCGACTCGGCGAGACAGTCGACACTGTTGAATGGAGGTAATGCGACGAACGGGTTTGCGACAACGATCCCAGCGCCTGTCTCGTTTGGTTATCAACCGTTGCTCGATAACAACTTTGTTATTATTCCAACTGCGGCTGCTCTTCCGCCTGGGGCTGTTGCGGTCGCGGTGCCAATTGTGACGCCGGCTACGGCTCCGCCTGGTGTCGATGTGTTTGGTCAACCTGTCTTTAATGGAGTCCCGCAACACGCTCCGCCACCGGTGCCGTCGAGAAGTCCGGCGACGTTGCCGCCGGTGATGACGGGCGCGCCGGATCCGTTTGAAGCGAAGTGGCAGGCGCTTGGTGCTTCGACGAGGACGCCTCCGCCGCCGCCGCCGAATCCTTTCAGTCAGGAATCGTCGGCGGTTAATATCTGAAGTTTACTTGTCAGGAGATACTGGGTTGACGTGCGGGCAAGATCTGATTTGATTGTTGTACACGACTAGTTCTTTGAGTGCGCGTCTTGTGGATGGTTGACGTGTGTAGAATTGCGTGGGTTTTGGGTGTGTTAGCGATAAAGGAAGGGAAAAGGTGTTGAAGCACTTGATGGCGTCGATTCGGGAGTGATGACATTGAAGGACGTTTTGAGATGCTTTGGGTTCCATTGAGAAAAAGTTTGGTGGTATAACTAAGTAATATATGGGTTTTAATGTGATGTTCTACTCTTTCTGTTTGTTGCTTTGACCGTTTTTCGTTTTGTATCTACAGTACACGCGGGTCTTATCGTTCGTTTGCCCTAGTTTAGCGGCGTCGTTGATTTTTGTCTGCTTTCATTCGCCGTCGCATAGTCGCGTGTTTTATCGTCGACGAACTTGTACTTTCATTTGTAGTCTACCGTCGCTATCTAATGGCTTGCTTTCTTTGACGTTGCCTTGCGGCTGTGCACGATGTTAGTTATCTGCGCTTTTATTGTATACGTACTGTACGCCCGTCTGGGGACTTTGCGCCGATTGGTACAGTTAGTGTTAAGTGATGGGTGTATGCTAACATCGAAGTAGGACGATCGAGTTTTATCCAACACTCAATGCTGCTCGTTTGTTCGGTTCAATCGAATTCATCCGTCCACCCCTTTGCTGTTTAGATCAGACTTGAACTGACCAGCTCAGTCTCTCGCTCGAATGATGGGCCTTTTATTCTTTTTACTACACTCATCCCCTTACTGCGCAGTGGAGTTATATTTCTATTTTTATTCAATTGGACTCTTGCTATGTAGGACTTGTACGGTGTTTATCTACGTACGCAGTAGGCTACGATGGGGCAGGATAGAGGTTTTAGTTCTCGCTTCTATGACGCAGCGCAAGTTGTCTGTCTATTTGCTTGTACAACATGAGCGGGCAATGGCAGCTTTTCACCTTGTCTGTTCTTGTGTATCCGTTATCTGGAGCGTGCAGTGGGTTTGCTATATATTCGTGCTCTGCTTTTTCTTTCGGAGTACTACGTTGATGCGTGTGTACTGTACATGAAACACTAATGCTTAGTCGCTCGTTGATTGGGCGAATGTCTCCATGCACTAGTGTAAGCAGTAGCAGTCCATGCCTGTGATTTTTGTGTTTGTGTTATATAAGTGTGTATGAGTGAACGACTGTGTAAACGTTGCTTTCAACTTAATATGATAGGAATTGATTGGTGTGCTCTGCGTGCGTTGTCTAACTTTAACGCAGTGGGAACGTTAATTATGTGTGACGTCACGCTTTGGGGGAGGGAGCTCGATCGAGTGATTTTATGTGACAGACTGGCGTTTTTTGCGCTGGTGTTAGGAGGAAGCCAACTTTGCGTGACGTTGTACTTCGAACGTTCTATATGCGTGCATTGGCGTTTAATCTAGCAATGTTGGCTTGTTGTGCACGGCGAAATTACACGTTTATTTCTGCTGCTTGATGAAGTTTGTGACGAAAAGAGAACAATTCTCAACTTCTTGCTTCGTCTTTTTCTATTACGTATAAAACATTGTGTGACTACACTGGATCTGTACGCTCACAGAAAGACGTCGAACATGTGCGCAAAATAAAACATGCATAGTATTTTAGTTAAAACATTTACATTTTTCTGTAATATTGTATTCAGATAGAGTACAGTAAGTCGCATGGTGTGTTGAGAGAGAGAACTTGGCTAAGAGATAGTGTTTTGCAGATCGATTGTTTGTACATACTGTGACTTGAGACACTTGTAAGCGTACATAAACAGCATCTGGCATGTGGCTAGTTTCCTTCGCCGTTGAAATAGTTGGATGCAAACGCTGGTGCTTCGACGTTTCGAAGTCCCGCTCAATTCGCTTGGTTTTTCGCTGTTTATGATAAAGTCGAGTTGAACGTGGCCGTGGAAGCATTAATGGACATGGATTATTCAACAATGGTGTGTCACATGTGTTTTTCTGCTTCGCTTTCAAAGTTGCCAGCCAGTTTGGTTGCGAGGAAAAAGTTGTGGAATAAAAACACGTCGACGAAGAATTTAACTTCAAGTCCAGCAAATTGGCAGCATGAATTTAGACACAATCACTATATTAGTTGTCTATCTCGCAACCCTTTGCACCGATTCGAGTGCTTTGCGCTTCTTCTTGCCCGCAAACGTGAAAAAGTGCCTCAAGGAGGAAATTCACAAAAACGTTGTTGTGACCGGCGAATACGAGCTTAACGACTCGCCTGGTCAACGCGCGGACGTTCATGTGCGTGTCTCGTGGTTTGTTATTTTAGTGTCGCGTTTCTAACTTCGCCTTTCACGTCGCAGCTCTGTTGTTTACGTTTTTGGTGCTTTAGGTTTCGGACACTCGAGGACACACGCTGTACAATCGTGAGAACTTCGTTGAGAACACGGGAAAGTTTGCTTTCACCGCAGACGAATATGACATCTTTGAAATTTGCTTTGTGAGCAAAGTTCCGCCTGGTACGTACAGTACATGCTTATGCATGTAAGTATAAATTAATATAAGGTGCACTTAATGACCATTTTAATGCGCAAATGATCGTTATAATGGCTGCACATCCACGTTTCTTTTTTACTGGATCGTGGCCAACTAACTAGCTGATTTATATTGCGTTCTAAAGTGTGTTCATGTTCTAGGAACACGTTAAACGTGTGAAGTTTTGCCTGTTTATTTGAACATTCATTAATTAAATCTCATCTTTTGAGCATGCCCCACCGACTTAGCCCACTTTTTTGAGAATCACCCTGTAACCAGTGCAGTGGTCGGGACGCTGCGGAACCGATCGCTTTATATAGGAGCTTGGGTCCAATAAAAGCTAATTTATAGAAGCGAGAGACGTCACTAGTTTGCATTAGCTTGGAGATCTTCGAATTACAGTGCTGCTTCGTCTTTTTAGGAACACACGTGCCGAACAGAGAAGTTATGTTGAAGATGAAGCACGGCGTTGAAGCTAAGAACTACGAAGAGGTTCGCCTTTATTCATCGTCTCTGTTTTATCTTGCCGCTTTCTAATTAGTCGATCATAAACGAATGACAAGTGTACACTGTACGTTAGACAGTTACTGTTAACCACTATTCCATCGTACACGCGCCGTTTCTTTTTCATCGTATGTATATGCACTATTTCATCTACATGTACATACAGTACCTGTTCTCTGTTTTTCATCACGTCTTTTTCTGCCTTTGTTCAGCTCGCGAAAGCCGAGAAGTTAAAACCCCTCGAGGTTGAACTAAGGCGACTCGAAGATCTGAGCGAAAGTATCGTCCAAGATTTCGCCTACATGCGTCAGCGAGAAGAAGAAATGCGCAATACGAATGGTACGTACAGTACTTATGTTTTATGTCGATTTCCTTTTTCAACTACTTATTCTTTTACAGAATCGACGAATTCACGCGTCCTCTACCTTAGCATATTCAGCATGGTGTGCCTGCTCGGTCTCGCGACATGGCAAGTGCTCTATTTGAGGCGCTATTTCAAGGCGAAGAAGTTGATCGATTAGCCACTCTGTTTGCTTGTTCGCGCCGGTCTCGCCTTCGTTCGTTTGTATGCGTGCTTATTTTAACCCATTGGATTGAACGTGGTGTGGTGCGCATCTTGGCGATGAGGATTCTTCTACTTGCTTGTTTGTTGCATGTCGCTGAGCACTCAGACAACAGATGGCGACAGATGTGCTTCCATTGCTCATTCAGCTATCGACACGCATTGCACTAACGTACATATTGTAGTTAAGTATAGACTATACGCTTTTTGAATCGACTATGTGAACTTGATACTCTGCGGGCACCTCGCTCCCGTCTTGTGGGCATGCTACGTGTAAAGTGAAGTGGATGTTAAGCAGTTTGAGTTTTAGTCTGCACGCTGAATGAAGCATAGGTCGTACGTAGACGTACGTACGGGAAAGAAGGGTGTCCAAAGCGTACACAGACTGTACTCAGGCCTCTGTTGCATGCATCTGTGGAGAACGCACCGTTGGTGTGTGCTCAGCTATATTTTGCGAATGAGAGCGAAGAACTGTTTCAGTCCGGTTGCCATCGTGTCGACGTTGATAGTAGACCGTTGTGTCTGCGGATGTTCGTTGGAACTGCTTGAACGTGTCGATGCATTGGAAACGCACTTGTGATATGTGTTTTAGTGAGTTCTGCATTGTGTTTTGTTTCTGTCTATGTTTTCAGTATTTACGAAGACGTTTATTTATCGTATGTACGTTGAGACGATTTTCTGTGGTATAAGGACGCGTGCGTATGTACAGTACGTATTAGTTATACATACATACTGTACGTTAAACTATTTTGAAAGTGTTTCAGGTCGGAAAGACGAGCATCTTTGCTGACTACGCGATGCAGGCGTGAGGCCAGGGCAGGGAGCAAATCCCTTCTGGTCTTGGCAGAACGAGGGTCCCGTTTTGGGGATTTTTTTCTCCAAAATTTAGACCTTTTGCGACCTCGTTCCTGCCTATGTGTTGCGTATAATGCAGGGTGCACTACCGTGTTGTATTATACGTACTGTACGTACAGTACATGCCATTAATGCATAAGTGTACTGTGAAGCTTGTTTGACGGATGGAATTTTCTGGGTGGCGCTATTTCTCTAGCTGTGCACCGCTATTTCTCATTGTTCAGAGAGTGAGTGCAATGTACTTCGTCTATAAACCGTACGATGACCATGGTTTCAAGTTGGATTTACATGTGTATCGATTGGTTACTGTCTGTTCTCGTCTCTTGAACAGGCGGCTTGATTGTAAAGTTGTTCCAGACGTTGCTTCTCAATCCGGACGTGTTACATTAGCTCTTCATCGGGTATAGTCTAGACTAGAGAGAGTAGTGTTCGATTAGAACGAGTTGGACAGATGACTGGTCACCATTTCGCGCAGCTTCGATCTCCCTTTCTGGCGAATTTGATGACCTGTTCATTACCGTCGTTTCCTCGCAGTGCCTTTGCGCAATCCTGGTTACCTTCAGTCGGGCATCCACCCTGCGATGGCTGCTACGGCTCACTTCAGGCGCTTGGTCCGAGCGAGTCTGTATCTTCTCTTCGCCTGTCCATTTTGAGTTTCATTGTGTAGGTCAGCGTCTGGGGAGCTCACTGAGTGTAGGGATTCGGCACTGTCTTTTTCATACAAAGTCAAAATTTGAGCGCATAGCCTCAGGGCATTGTGTCGTCAAAGGAAGCGAACTTGTCTTATGTGTTTATATCTGACACGAGAGCGATTTCGCATTAAAAGTTGACAGACAGAAGCAAATATCAAACGAAAGGTGTAGGATTCATTTCAGAATAGGGGTGGACGGGCAGTACCCGGGTTTTTGGGCTAAACCTGGGCAATTGGGCTAGCCTAGAAAATTATAAATATCTTGATGAACAGATGTTTTTTCAGTTTAAAATGGGTGGCATGCTGTGAAGGTAAAACGACTGATGTCGACGAATAATTGGTGAATCGCATCGAATATCAAACCACAGGCATAGACATCCGGGTGGCTGAAGGTTCAAAACCTGGGCGGGCAGTGCCCAGGTTTTTGGGCAACAGCAGGGGCGCCCATTAGGGGGGGGCCGTCCCCCCCCCCCCC
>JAQGBB010001354.1:0-13739 GCA_034691745.1 Prismatolaimus dolichurus
AGATCACACGTGATGTCGTCAACAAGCACAACGCCGAAGCGGCTCAAGGACTACACACGCACACGCTAGCGACAAATAAGTTCGCCGATTGGGTACCCGCAACAATTGAGCTTTCTTGAGAAAATCACACAAGCTTTTTATCTAGACGATCGCTGAAAAAAAGGCGCGTCTGTTGGGCACAAATCCGCCGCCAAAGAAGAGAACAGCGACAGGGGGTCGCAGACGTATAAATGCTAAACGATCGAATCCGACAACCTATAAAAACTGGACGACCAGCGGTATTATACCACCCGTTGGATATCAGGTGCGTATGACCCCACTTTCTAACAAATATAAATATAAATGCAAATTCTTTAAGCAAAAAATTTCATTTTTAGGGCTGCGGAAATTGTTATGCGTTTTCAACGGTAAGCTACCTGTCAACTGTACTGTACGGCTGCTTGACTTCATGGGGTACACGTAGCGTAGTCCAACAGCTTACCCCAGGAATTAGGAATACCAGCTAAGGTGAATTTCCGTCATCGGAGGTAGTTTCGGGACACTTGCAGCAAGAACAAGTCGGACGTGCCGATCCGTAGTTCCACTTACACGTAAACAACACTCTAACGCATAAAAAATTATCCCAAAATTTTTTCAAATAAAAAGTCGACTGTGCCGCTTGCGCAGTTTTTCATAAATCTCAACACCGCTCAGTTTTCGTGCCCTAGCGTCATAAAATCTGAAACTTTTCTCATAACAAAGCAAGGAGCGAAAATTCTCTTTAGAAGGCGCGCTGAAACAGCAACTCGACGGGTTTTCGAACAGCCTGCTGCGTGTCGAGTTTTTCGCACGTTCGTACAACAAAGCGCAGATGCTAAATTCCCGCATGAATTTTACATGGGAAACTAAATTGAAATCGATCCCCTGACCTCAATATTGAACCCCTAATGCCCATCTTCAAAGTCGAAGTTGCACCTGACTGAGGTATCTAGTGCAAAAAACCGCGCCTCAGTTTGGTGCCTCTAGCTTGAGATCGACGCACGAGAGTCGACTTCACCGTTGATTTTACATGGGGAAGAAACTTCAATACGGTTCCCTGCCCCCAATGTTGCACCTCCAGTGTCCATCTTCGAACCAGTCCGTACTTTTGACCGAAGGTATCTAACGCAAAAAACCCAGTCTCGATCAGTTGTCTCTAGCTCACGATAATTTTGTCACAGACTTTCTTTCGGACACACCAAGGTCATCCCAATAGTCTCCATTTACTACGTGTAAGTGAGACTAAAAAGTAAGATTTTCCTTGATACAGTGTCGCACTTTTCAATGCAGCTTTTTTCTCACAACTCTGATTAGCAGGAGGCAGGAGTTCTAGTAGTGAAATTGCTCAACCTATTTTAAAATTGCTCCACTCTGCTTCACTCCAGACGGTAGCAAAAAAAATTCGCTCCCAACCTCTCCGGCCAAAAGGTCAGTCAAAATTTTTTCACAACGTTGAGTTTCTTTAAGCATGCACTGTGAGAAAAAAAGTTTGTCGCAAGTATAATTTTTCTTGAAATTTTTGCTCCGTTAAACGCGCTTGGGTATGACTAAATTTACTTAAATTTTAAAATGAGTGGCAAAGTCGCTCCGGCACGAAATAAAATCGTTCCGCTCCTCGGGCAAAACTCAAGTGCTCCAGAACGGCTCCGTCTTCGGAGCGCTCCGGAGCAATTTCACTACACTGAACGTCGTCTCGGACATCATGTCGGTGTTCGTGTTTGACCAATTTCGTTTCTGTAAAAGTGCAAAAAAGTTTCACCGGAGCTGGAGCCAGCGTTTACATTCGGCAGCGCACATCTCGATTTTTAGACCTACGTCCTCTCCTACTACTACGCACTGGCGCAACACCTGACAAGTCCATTTCTACTATCGGCCGAGCAAATCACTTGCGGCGTGTACGCACCGAGCGAAGGATGCTTTGGTGGCTACCCCGCCGACGTCATCACCTACGCCTACAACAACGCGGTCGACCCCGCGTCAGGCTACAACTTCTCCAGCAACTACTATGAGTACTACATGTACCATGACTATACTGGCAAATTTAACAAGACGGTGGGTGGTGAGCAAAGAACGCTGGCTGCGCAGAACAAAGCTGCGACGAATGTCGCCGTTTTAGCTAAAAATAAACTGTTCGGCGACTAACGCAGCGGCTGCGATAAAGCTGTGGACCGCTCCGGTCAGTGGCTACAATGGCAACAGTGGCGACAACAACGAGGTCGCGATGGCAACCTACCTTGGAACCACTGGTCCCGGAGTTCAGCTGATCGACGCCGTTTGTGATCAATTTATGAATTATAATTCAGGTTTTCTTTGATGCAAAATTATTTGTAGCAAAACCAGACTAAATCGAATTCCGCTGTTTCTTTTTTAATTGGTGTATTTTTAACTTTCAAATTTAAAATTTTTATGACCAACTCTGAAGTAGGAATAAAAAATGATGAAAAGTCAATATTGTCGCCCTCAAATTTTAGGCATCATCAGCACGCCGTCGTTGTCGACCAATTGCACAGTAAACGGCAAGCACACGAAAGTTTCTATCGATCACGCCGTGATGACTGTCGGATATCTCCTCGACCCAACGACGAACTTGCCCTACTACCTCATACAGAACAGGTAACGGAGCAGTAGCTTGGGTTCGTCTGCTAGCGGCCTGACGTGCGAATACCGACTCATTGTTCGTAGCTGGGGAACCGACTGTGGCGAAGCAGGCTTCTTCAAAGTTGCGGCCTTCGGCAACCTTCTCGCAATTGGTGAAAACGGCCTCTTCTACCCTGTTGGACTCGGAGGAAGCGCGCGTAAGCCCCTTGAGGTTGAGAGCAACCATCATGAGATTGAAAACCCGTTTTGATTGCTTTTTATGGGGAATGATTCATTTTCATTGAATTTATTTTTCATTTTTGACCTTTTAATTTTAACTTTAAAAGCTGTTTTGAAAAATTTTCTCTCATCAAAGAAATAATAATCCAGTACCGTATCCCGCATGTTTGCGCGTTTGCTGTAACGTTTCGTTCTTTAGCACCATCGACGCAACCGACGACTACGGGGCCGACGACTAAGCCGCCTGCGACCACTACCACAGCGTCGAACTGGTGCACGCAGCAAGACGGCACGGTGGAGTACGGCTATTTGCTCTCAAACTGCGTCTATCAGACGGGTGGCGAGTGCGACTGCGATGCGACGGAAGTTGGCTAGACAAATCGGCTGCAAAACAGATAACGACCACACAACATCAATTGAGAAGCACGCTGCTTGCATCTCTTCAGATGCTTTGCAGTTCGAAACAGTTTTGAATGTATGTTTTATGTAGAATCGAGCGAACACATACCGTACTTTCTTTATTAATCCCCCGGGGATTATTCAATTTTCGCTATTTTGGACCAAACTTTTTACAATATAATAATCTCCCAGTTTCTTCTGCCATGCCTAGCCATTTAAAATAAGAACAAAACAAGAGAAGAATAGATGTCCGAAAAAAGCGATAGAATTCGCTTTCATCTTGTGATCGGCTTTCTGGGCAGCTTCGGGGTCTGTCAAAATTGTGGAACCGAGACCCTTTCGCTAGAATTTAGCTCGAATGTTTTAGTTTTCTTAGCTAGATGCTAGAGCTGAACGAATGGTAGTGGACGAAAGCGCTGTCGTGTGTAGTGCTAAAGAACGCTGCTCTTCGGACTGTAGCTTTTAACGTGTTCACAAATGTTAACGAATGTTTTCGTGATCAATAAAACGTCTGGCATTGGGACTGCACCCGTGAGTTGGTATCCGGTTTCGAAGAGCACGATGTCACACAATGTGGTCATATTAGAAGCTTCAAAATAGCTCTTGAAGCAAGCTTTTCATACCAAACATCGAAATGTTGTGAGCATTTTTGAGCGCCCTGACGCTTTGCTCAACGCGTAATGATGAGTTGAAGTTGAACGATAAAGCTCTCGCCAAGCCAGAGGCTCAGATTTTCATCTAAATTCGCAAGAGGACCCCACCTCCCAAGCAGATCAGATGAATGTCGGAAGGGCTTCGGTCTTAACAAATCCTAAGCCTGTTTGAAAAGCAATGGGGCAAAAATGCGATTACCGTCTTCTTACAAGTCTTGTCCCTGCTAAGAAGAATTCTAGAAGAACTACTGTGTCAAAACGGTCAGTATCACTGCTCTCCCATTGTTAGTCAAACTGCTGCTAGTCAATGTTCATAAACTAAATTTAGTTTTCATGCTTCACTTTCGCTTTTTGCATCCTGCCGCATGAGCAAGCAAAAAAGGATGCCCACTGCTCACACTTTAAAAAATTTTCCCTCAATCCCCCAGCCGACAAAAGTTAGCCGACGTTGTGAGCAACTTGCTAGTGGTAGGCGCCAATTTTTCAATGGAATGTGCCAACTTGCCAGTGGAGGCGCCAACCTGCCATTGGTATGTATCAATCTGCCAATGGTATGGGGGGGGGGGTCGGGGGACGAAAAAATCACAAAAGTTGCTTTTGAAAAATTCAAATAACCGCGCAGTTTCTGGGGCTCTCGATAGCAGTAAAGATGAGAGCTACAATTAATGCTGCGACTTACTTTTACACACTGTGCAGAAAGTTACACACGGTGCATAATTCTCGTCGTCTGCAAAAATTAGAAATGACAAGAGGCAAATTTTTGCAAAAATCTGCGGAAGATGCTAGTGCTCGCCGTATTCTTTTGGCTTCTTTGCCAACGTACAACATTAATCTCTTATCGTTGGATTACGGCAGAGCCCTTTTAACATGCGTGACCGGTGACGACTGCCTTGTCCTTTCCTCGACGCGAGTGTAGAAGGAAGATCGACTACTTAATTTTTATTCGATTCAGGAAAGAAGGAAATGGAAACGCTGCCGACAAACTGTTCTTCTGAAGTGCAATCGACTGTTCAACAATTAGCTGCATTGCCGGCGATCGAAGTTGTTGAATCCTCTAATGATGAGATCGGTGTGAAGCCATCATCGCTCGCCGATTGCCCTGTGGACGCACCACAGCCTACAGGTATTGCACCGGCCGACGCTGCGCGTACGCCTGCCATTTTTGGCGAAGAGGACACGCTTTAAAAACCGTTCTAGCACCCTCGCCGCCACGCGAAGGTCGTCGACGAAGTCGAAAGTCCGCAGCACCTCAGCGTGTTCCGCAGAAAGGTCGCCGCCGCCGTGAACGCGCACCAAAGCAGCCATGCATACGCGCACCAAAAAAGCCTCGCGTCGACTCCGAGTGCCCGATTTGCTTTCGAAAGTTCCGAGAAGGCACGATTTTATCGATTTTTCCAACGTACACTGGGAGAATCGCTGCTTTTTCAGCTCGCAATCTGCAAATTCACATGCAAGTACATAACGTCGGCGAGAACGCAGTCCGCTTCGTCTGCCCAATGTGCGGTGAGGCATTCACACGAACAGACTCACTCAGGTTTTTCTCAAATCTGATTGGTCCCCAGTTTTTTCCCGATTCTTATTGGCTCGACTGCTTAGAAACCACGAACGCGTCGCACACGGAACCTTGTCAGCCCCAACCTGTTCTCGCTGCTTAGCGCGCTTCCGCTCCAAACTCGACCTTATCGGTCACCTCCGAAAAGAGCACGCGAACTTGCCCCCGTCTGTTCGCGGAGTCGAATGCCCCGTTTGCAAAAAGCATCTCCACGGAGGTCGTCTCGAGCGACATATGGTCGTTCACACAGGTAAGCGGATAGTCACGTGCCTTCCTGTGTCACCTGACCGATTGTTCACTTAGGTGAAAAACCCCTCCAGTGTGATGTATGCGGAAAGTGCTGTACTCGGTGGGATAACCTCCGTGACCATGTGCGGCGTCGACACGGTCTTAATTTGGCAACCCCGCGTGCATCCACCGCTGTTGGTCACGTGATCGGCAGTGGTGCACCAATGGCAGTCGGTTTACCTTCAGGTACTTTCCCCGTTAGTTGCTGAGAGTTGGCCCGACTTCTAGCCCTTCCTGTGCAGCCCCTGCACTGCCCGGTGCCGAACAACTCGAAAAGACCGAGGCAGCACCAATTCCGACACCCATTCCCATTGGCTCGCGTGAGTCCGTTGGCCAACTTCTCTGTCTTTCGTCACCTCAACCCACAAGTAGTTCAGGTAGAAAGATCGAGCGTCAGTGGGCCTCGAGCATCGGTACATCCGACTTGTTTTTTTTCTCCAATAGTTCTCGAAACATTCGGTCACGTGACCGCGGTCAATGCCTCTTCTTCCCTCAAAATGCCTTCTGCTCCACTAATGCTAGCACCGCCAACACCCCGCGCGCTTTCACCGTCGTTGATCGGTGCACCGCTTTGGTTCCATCCACCGGCGTCGGTTACGAGCCATCGCGTTAGCTCGGAAAATTCTTCGGTGGAGGACAACGTTGTTGTGGTCAAAGTCGAGTGTGTTGAGGACGAGCCGCGCGCTGGGTCTCCATCTGTTTTCGGTGGTGTTTCATATTTTGACCAAGCGGTCGACAGTGTGGAGGGTCGAAAACCGGATCCGTCTGACGGTGAAAAACCGGTTGTGAAGAAGCGTCGGAGTCGTAAAAAGAAAGGGGAGGGCGACGAGTTGAAGCGAACACCGAAAGGACGTCGTTCGAGACTGGTTCCTCGAGAACATGTTCCACCGGCGTTACTCAAGCGACAGATCCGCACCGATACGCGGCGCTTTCGGGTTCGACCACGCGTCGACGCTGTGTGCGCGACGTGCGGGAGAGTGTTTGGTCGCAATGATCAATTGCGAATGCACGGTTAGTCACGTGACCGGGTTTGGGCCGAACTCGCCCTCTACCTCCGACGTCCCTGATTGGTCGGTTTTCTAGAACGCGCAGTTCATCGCGCGGCCGGTGCACCGCGATGTAGTCGCTGCGGGGAGACCTGCCGATCGAAGTCAGACCTCGCGCATCATCTCCGTGTGCAACATGACGCGACGATGATCTATGTCCCTTCAGCGGATCCGGTTGCCTGCCCGATCTGTGGACTTACACTGCGTGGAAGACTGGAACGCCATCTTGCACGACATCGGGAGGATGGGCCCTCTTTCTGCTGTACGGTCTGCGGGGCACTCTATAGGCGAGCGGCCGATCTTCGGACTCATGAAAGGGTTGCGCATGGTGATGGAGGGAAGCATCATTGCAAGCATTGTGATAAGCGGTTCGCGAAAGCGGTAAGAGATGAGGGAGTTTTTTTACAGAAAGGGATTTTTGGAAGAAAACCGGTTTTTCTGAAGGAAACAGGTTTTTCTCGCAGAAACCAGTTTTGCTAGTTTGTAGTCGACGAAAACCAGTGAGGAAAAACTTTGTTTCCCTATCATCCTTAGGAGCATAATTAGGCCATCATTCCCCGTGCCTTCCCTACTTTGATTGGACAGAGGTTTGTGCTCGCACGCGTGTGATTGGCTGATAACATCACATGACTGCTCCGACGCCTGTGATTGGCTGCTCCGTGTAGATGCTTCTCCGACGCCACATGCGGCACCACGCATCGCCGACGAACCCCGTCCAATGCCCGCGCGGATGCGGACTCGTCTTCAACGATACGCAGCTCCTCGAAGCGCATATCCATAGCGAGCACACCGCCTGGCGTGCGTGCCCTGTGTGCGCGAAGATGCTCGCGACGAAGAGCGGGTGCGAACTTATATCTCTAAGTGTTCTCTGTGGAATTAACTCAGTTTTAGTTACGATCGTCATATGGCGAAGGGACACCCGCCAGAGAAGGCGTTCAAGTGCGGCACGTGTGGGCGGAGTTTCGCAAGTGAGTTGTGATTGGCTGCTTGTTAGAACGTGTTTCTTCACTGCTGTTGTGATAGATGAGGATGGCCTTCAACGGCATGAAAGGAGGTCCCACCAGCAACGCGGTCATGTGACGCGAGCGGGAGCGGGCGGGGCGCCGGTGTTTGATTTGAGCTCGCTCACGATGCCGAGTGCTAGTGGCGCTGCGCTTGCGGGACTCAGCTCGGCGTTTGCGTCGTTTGGGCTGCCTGTGCCGATCTTTACGAGCTGAAATCGAGTTTTTTTTGTAATTGTCTGTGTTGCCGGTTTTTTGCCTTTTTCTATCACACGTGACTGGTTCTGAGTATGTGTACTGTACATTGTTTTTCTGCAAGACGCCGGCGACCTGAGTTTAGAATAGAGGGAACACTGGGTGCCGCGTTGAGCTATGTGTCTATATAGAGTGCTGTAGGCAGTATGTGTGCGACTTGGAGCGGTCACGTGACTTTGAACATAAATATATAACGGTCTTGGAAGTCTTTGTGCAGTGGTCGGTTTTTTCAGAATTTAACAGTTCATTTAATTTAACAGAATTTATTTATTTATTGTTTATTTTTTTAATTTAAGCATAATTTAACAAAATCATAAAATTTATTAAAATTTATTTTTCATTTTATTTAAACGTAATTTTAGCGAATTCAAAATTTAACAGAGTCCAATACGTCAGATTGACGGCCGTGTTTTGGCCGTCATTTTGATATACTGGAATCGCTTAACTGGTTTAGCCAGTCGAGAAAACTGCTTGTCAGATTCTCACGAACATCAGCCACCGCTCAAGGGTCTTTGATGAGGATTTTGAAGAAAATAATTTTTTTGGTTAAGATTTTCACTGTGTCTTCATCGTGAGAGAACTTGCTTTGTTCACTTACGCGTGACTATGTATGCATATATTGCCGGCATTTTGCGTTTGATAATAAATATTGGTATGTTTTTTTCCAGCGATGCGTCCCTTTGGATAGGACATCGCCGGCTAATTATGGGAGAGGAGATAGGGGGCATCTTTCAGTGCAGGGTTGTAAATAAAGCTAGTGACGTTGGACAGGAGGAATGGTCACAGATGCTTTTGGAAAAATACGAACTTCAGTGGACAAGTTAGCGAAACGGGTTTTGAGCTGAAAATTTTTTATAGGGCTTTCGATGGCGGTTAAGGATCTGCAAAGCTTTCTCGATCCGAGCACTCTAGCTCAAGTTATGGTTTTTTGAAGTTTTGAACTTTACGTGGGAAATTCGAAAAATTACGATTTTTTAGCATTTAAGAAATTCTAGCACCTTAGCGGAGTGAAATTTTTTTAAATATTTGAGGCTAACCTATTTGCGACTTTGAGAAAAAATACTGGGCAATTTAGGATGCTTTAGAAGATCTGTGTGCTGCTAAAGCTCGTGAATTTCGGCCAAAATAGCCATTGAGCGACTTTGCCGAAATGTTTTTGCGATAAATGCCGACCATCATTTCCGAAAATTGAAGTTAGGACAACTTTTGGCAGTCTTTTACATGCACCTGTTCTCACTTTTGTCTGCTGTTCTAGAATTTTACGCAAAATATTCCTTGCTTGAACATGTTTCAGAATTAAGCGATAATTGCGGTTAAAACGGCAGTAGACAAAGTTGTGTGGGTTGGTGGGCCTAAAAACATTCTTAGCGCATGGAGGGTGTTCCAAGCGTGTTTCTGTCAAAAACACATTTTTATTTGCAAAGAAATGTTTTTTTTGCAACGTTTCATTGATGTTCAGCCATAATTTTGAAACAGCCATGATTTTGGAACACTCATAAAACACTTTTAGAACACTCAGTGTTTCACCCATGGAATACGCATTATCACTTAGAATGTACGAAAATAATTGATAAACGTGTTTACCTGCACTAAGCTGGCTTAAAACAGTGCATAAGCCCGTTTCGAATTAATAAATCGCAATAATCGCTTAATTCTGGAACATGTTCTACGTAAAATTCCAGAATGCCCACAAAAAGAACAGTAGGCGAATCTGAAAGACCGCAAAAAGTTGTCCTAGAAACAAATTTCGGGCAATGATTATCGGCGCTTATTGGCCAAAACATTTCGGCAAAAGTCATTCAGTCGTGACTACTTTAGCCAAAATTCACAAGCTTTTGCAGCGCACAGGTTTTCGAGAGCATCCTAAACTGCCAGATATTTTTCCTCAAGAAATCGCAAATAAATTAGCCTCAAATAGTTCGGAAAGAAAAGTTTCAAAATTTCGCTCGCCAAGGTGCTAGAATTTTTAAATGCTAAAAAATCGTGATTTTTCGAATTTCCCACGTAAAGTTCAAAACTTCGAAAATCATAACTTGAGCTAGAGTGCTCGGATCAAGAAAGCTTTGCAGAAACTGAACCGCAATCGAAAGCTCTACAAGTACATCGGCAAAGCCGAAAAGGCATCCTGCCGTTTGACAAAAAAAACACCAGCGCATAAGTTTTTGAAGCAAGAGAGAAGAGGAGGCCACGATTTGTTGTCGTACAAAGTTTTCGCTCTATTGTAGAAAAAAAAAGAAAATTTAATTTTCGGGGGCTTTGGCCCCCGAACCCCACATTGCCAAGTTGTCGCCCACCCTCTGCACGTTGCCATCTACCGTAGGTTATTTTTGAAACCGCGGGATGCCTTTTGTGTACCATTGGCAACTTGCCAGCTTGTGAATGGTACACCTGCACTGCTCAAACCGTCCGCTAACTTTTGTCCACGGAGGGATAGATGAGGCATAAGAGGGGATACGGTGTTGAATAGGTGGGGATAAGGGGGGATAATCCCAGAACGACCAGTAAGCCTCCTTTTGCTTACGCCCTTTGGGCTCCAGGCAGGATGCAACAAGAAAAAAGTTTTCAGCTCAAAACCGGTTTCGCAAACGTCCATGAAGCCGAAAGGCGGTTTATTCCTCATGCGTCATGCTTCTCCCTTCGTCTTTGTTGTATCTCATGCGGAGGATGAAGTAGATATCGATCTGGGGGTCACGTGCTAGGAACGAGAAACAGATTTAATGCCCGCTATTCTTTTCTCTGGTAATAAGCGTTAAGCTCCGGCTAAAGATCGATACACATCCGAACTGCAGACAACTACATGAAATTTCTTCCTTGTCACGCGTATCCGCTCTGGTATAAAAAAGTTCCACAAACTCGGGGTACACAACACCGCTAGAAACTGTTGTAGAATTTCAGACCATTTCAAACTATAACACTTCCGACCAGCTGCAGTGCCTCCTCGATTCGCGAAAGATTCATCAATGGCGCTCGAGCTTATTCACAAACGGCAAGAAATTCTAAGAGGTAATTTTTGAAGTTGAAGAACACCAGTCTACTAGGGTACTGTTTCCAAGATTCGGGAAGGCGAGGCAGTGGTAAGAAGTGAAACAATGAAAAATGAAAAATTTTAGTTTTTTACTAAAAAAATAAAGAATTTCCGAATTTTCTCTTATATTACTGAAGTCCAATAATGGCAAAACTTTTAGCTCATAGCATCAGCTGTAACTCTAAGCAAAGGCAAAGCATCAACGTGATCGAGCTGAACGTGCCATGCACCCCACCACCGATAGGCGACATCTACGGGAGAGAGCCGGAGCGTCCACTCGGCCGTCTGCAGCTACAGTGAGCCAACGAAAAGAGCTCTTCTGGTCGCCAATACGACAGTCTTGGGTATCGTTCGCATGCGAAACAAGCACGCATGGCATCGCCCGAATCGGCGACGAGAAGATGCACATTGCTGCGAGACTCTTCTTTGCGTAAGACGTGAACGACGCCGATTCTTGAGACATTATTGCATCCTGCAAGCAGCGAGCGAAGTGACCTAAAAAAGCAGGATAGCTAGCTAACCCTTCACCGCCCTTCACTCCCCCCCCCCCCCGAATCCCCCAGCTGACCAAAGTTGACGGGCGTACAATATGTTTGATAGGAGTTTCGTGGACAACCTGGTGTTCCAGGGTGTTTCAGCGTGTTCCAGATTGTTCCATGACATTTAGCGTATTGTTTGGAATTCTGTTGCTATAAGCAGGATGCTCTTTCAGCGCCCGGCGCGTCCACTTCTTACTAAATTTTCGGTTTTAGTCTGGTCGTTTTCGTCTTTGCCGCCACATGTATATGGCTAATCTCGATTCAAGTCAGCCAGTATTTGGCATTCGACGTAAAGACATCGACAAGCCTTCTCCAGCTCGACACGCTCACATTTCCGGCGATCACTTTTTGCAATGAGAACGCCTTTCGCAAATCCGTCGTCGGTGGAAGTCTAAACTTCCTTGAAGGTATTAAGAGTCATTACGAGAGACAGCCGACTCACTATAAGTTGAAAACGCTCCAGAAGTCGGTTCTGATCTCTCAACGCAGCATTGTAGAGGGGTTGGTCCCGCATCAGGAACCGAAAACCGTTTGGCGATATCTCGTTTCTGCGAGTTTTTATAAATTTCTGAAAATTTGAATTTTAACACGTCAACATAGGAAAACGGCGATTTTTTTACGTTCTACGCTTTTTCGCGTACCCCAAAGTCCAATTTTAAAAGTGTTCAAATTGAATTTCCATTAGACAACGTAATTGACGTTTTTTAAAAATAAACTTGGCAAAATCAATGTTGAAGCAAAAAATTATACGCTTTTGAATATAGCTAACTTCGCGCTTTTCATGTGTAGCCCAAATTTGTCCAAGGGTACTCCGAAGTTTACGTCGTGTAGTGAGCTCAAATTTTTCGCGTTACACGGATTGTTAGAAGATTATTAGCTGTAAATGTAAGCGCAATCGCTTAATTATATCTGTAACTCAAATTTTTTATATATTTTTAAAGCCCTGTTGAGACAACTTGTTCCCAAGGGAAACCGTTGAAAAAAAATGTTTTCTCGATTTCCAGTTCTCGACGCTGTCCGACGTTTCGAGCATGCAGATTACGAATCAGGTGTCCGTTTTTACGAATTCCGTTTTGTTGACCACCGGTCAGCAAACAGTCTTGAGTGACCACTTTCCCACTTGAGTGACATGACCAATGTATATGTTGAAATGAACTAAAATTACGGCTGTAAAGCCAGTCGATAATTCCTTTCTCTGCCAGGTGTGATCGCGTTCTATGCCAGCGATGATGCATCCTACATGCAGTACATTGGGGAGTATCTCTCCTTCTGCTACGACCCGGGCATCAACAATAGCCTAACCGATCAGCTCAACTTCGGCAACGGCCTCTCGTTCTGGTACCAGCGTACGATTTCGGGCACGATGGCGCTTACGTCGATGGACTCGAACCTAAGCGTTCTCAGCTGCAAGTGGCTGAATCAGCCGATCAACTGCACCGAGAATCTCTTCCTCAACCACTTCAGCGACTACAGCTGGTGTTTCACGTTCAACCCAAGCCAGGCGATAGTCGATTCGTACCAGAACTCGACAGCCTACGGCATCGCTTCGGGTTCGAACGCGCAACCCTTCTCGATCGTCAACTCGGGTCCGAAGAACGGTCTTCGGCTCGTCCTGAACGCTAATCAGGACGACTACTGCTTCACACGGGATCAGGGGGCGGGATTTCGCGCCATCATTCACGATCCGGATGTCCAGCCCCTGTTCCTTCTCGCGCTCGGCTTCGATGTGAGTGTTGCGATCGAGGTGACGCAAACGACTCGCGAGACCGAGGCACTTGGCCTCTGCAAGCCATTCGTCGCCCTCAAGTGGTATCCGAATGCGACCGTCTACTATAAGCAAGCTTGCTATATGGACTGCTTCTCGCAGTACGTCCTCAATCAGTGCGACTGTTTTCCGGTTTTCGGACCCTTGACAGGTAAGTTGATAAAAAACCAAAAATCACTTGTGAATTTCTCGAGAGAAAAAGTTCTATATGACGAGAAATGTTTGCATCTCTTTCAAGCTTTCATTTTGTCCTTTCAGGCTTCAATCTGTATTGGGAGTTAGGGCTCATCAACTCCTCGATCTGCTTCGGCACGCAGTTGGTGTGCATGAACAGCGCGATTGCGTCGTTCATCGGAAACGGCTCGCTGATGGCGACGCAGT
>JAQGBB010001355.1:0-13737 GCA_034691745.1 Prismatolaimus dolichurus
CAAGAAGGCGATGACCAGTGCGGCGATGACCAGTGCGGCGATGACCAAGAAGGCGATGACCAGTGCGGCGATGACCAGTGCGGCGATTCTTGGGCAAGTATAGCTTCGAGGCCAATCAAAACTATGAACATCAGAAAGGCTGAGGTGCAAGGCACTGGTGCCAGTCGACACCGAGTGCCCATGTCACAGGAAGACATTTTCTAATCACCCTCTTTCTGGCAGATGGCGCCTCACTATAACAACAAAAATTGTACAGTTCATGGGGCCTTTAAGCATCACGCAACCTAAAGTTTCTGTGCATTGGTCAATTGTCTGTATTAGCAAATGCGTGCAAAATTAAGCTCCTGCGAAAAGCCGAATATAAGTTGACAAGCAAGGTAGCTAAAGATTTATAATTTAAGATTTTTTGTTTACAGGGATAAGATTTTTTGTTTGTTAGACACAAGTTTCTCTACAGAAGCAAATGATCGCTACTCGATGAGCGCAAAATGCTGGATGCCGCCATGCTAAAAACGAATTGGAGCGTGCTGCACGAATTTGCATGGTCGCACTGCAGGACTTGTGTGCATAGCAATGCCGATGGGCGACTTACTCAGATTGGAATCGTTGGCTATCGTAGTGCTTTCCCTTTTTTGCCCGAATCAAGTCAATTCAGAAAATTTTTAAATCTCACAAAAATTATTCGTGTTGTTTAATTATTTGTATTTAGTTGTATAATTAAATAAGTTTTGTAATATTATCAAAGTTAAATTTAGTTGCAATTTTTAGGAGCCCGAGTTGAGCCGAACGGGCCATTGTCATATTGATTTGATTGTTTGAAAAAGCGTTTTTAGTACTGCGATAAATCAAGTGCTTCTTTGCTCGAAGCAATAGGGAGAATAATTATTGATTAAATTTGTTTTCAAAGTATAAAACTAAAGCAAATCGTTCGTTTTCTGCATGGGATCAGTAGAAAAAGTACGTCATATTATCGCGACTGTTTAGCGAGTCAACGTATTTAGGCTGTTTAGCGAGTCAACGTATTTAGGCCGTTTTGCAAGTGGTGGCCTATCAGGCCACGCAGAGCACATCGATTAATCATGCTTCACGCAAAGTTGCCCTGTCGACCTCGCTGTGCTGTGCCCATCCAGACAACTGTTTTCGACCCGCCAGAGGTGAAAGGTGACAGCAATCGAACATTCTTTTTATGTCATTCGTAGTGCAACGGCGGCAGCTGACGAAAAATTTAAAAAGTCTTATCAGTGATACGATAGCCGGGCTGTTCATGCCTTTCAAGTTTCTACGGATGCAGGAAGCCCTGAAGACTAGCTTATACAAGTAGCCGAACAGAATTTTGACGAAGAAAGCTTTTTTTAATCAGTAGCTGCGTGGCGCATTTCAGAGAACGTTGTTCTACCAAAGCAGGCAAGATCTCTTTTCTTTGCACAAGTTGTTAGACAAAAATTTTTTTCCTTGCTCCAGCAGAGCCCTTTTTTCCGCTAAGCAGCATTCTGAAAAATATTAGATTTCATAGCATTAAACACGTTTGCAACTATTTGTTATTTCAACTAATAAAAATAATTTTTTGCAATCAACGAAGACTAGAGAAATAAATTCGGTTTGAAGAAAGAAGTTGAGAAAAACCCAGATGTTTTCAGCAACCTAGGTTTAGGCTCACCTAGAGCGATTCGTACAAAATTTGCTTTGAGTTTGCACAAATTCGTTTTTGGACAGATTTTACAAGTTTTTCTTGAAACCAGGTTTGTTTCCTGAACAATACGGCCGTTAGGCATGTGGCTGAAATTTCTTTTTATAAAGAAACTGTGGCCAACATTTTGGTCCCATTTACCATTCAGGCTGCCCTTGCTGGTGTGCGTATTTGTCACTTGATTATCTGGCTGGGCAATCATTGACAGATAAATTTTATCTGCAGAATGAGCCGCCAATGGAAGCATAAAATTTCCAAGCATACTAAGCTGCCCTTGCCCATTCAAACAATATGACACCACCCCTATGAGCCGGATTTGGACGCACACCAGCTGAGATCAGAGGAAGCTATTTGGACGAGAAGATGTTACACTCTCGTAGCTGCATGCCAATAGAAGGTCCGCTTGACGTCGTCTCGGGCACAAAAGGATAAAAAACAAGTTCATAACAGTCAGTCAAATGAATTAAAAACATGTTAGCTTCGTCGGCTTCGTATTTCCATTGTTTTACTGTTGCGCTAGTATTGGTTTTCTGACACTTTATAAGCGCACCTGCTAACACAGGCAACGTACTAAGGCAATGTGACTTCTGTGGCCATGATTATTGTCAGTTTATTATCGAATCAGTTTTATAATCGAACTAGTAAAACCCACTGTGGTCAAGCGACCATTCACAATCCACGTGGACTCAAGAATGCATTTTTGAACCCCCTACCCGCTGTCGCGGACTTTTTTAAACACATATCGCAAATTTTTCGGTCACCCCACCTACTCTCCACCATGTCCACATGGATTATGAACAACCCCAAGGCGACAACATCTATGCAAAGATTACCGGAGACAAAAAGTTATACATACAAAACCCACATGTATGTAAACATGATTGCCTAACATGGTTCTGTGTACGTCTTCGCGTGTTTCCATCCGTTCCCGTGGATTCCTACTGGCTCCATGAAAGTTGACGCGCCAGATGGCCAAGCTGTGCCGCGCACACCTTGCCGGTCTTTGAACCGCACACTCACAAATGCAAAGCAATACGCAAAGCAAGGCTTTCATCCGCCGATGAAACGGCAAATTCACAGGGTTTCGCGATCATTGTTGCCGTGTGCTGCGCGCTTCGCTGCCAAAGTTTGTCAATTTATGACGACAAGTAAAAAATTGAGTTTCCAAAACCTCACTCCTCACTTATTATTAAAAAACTGACGTCTGACACACCACTGGCGTCATAAATGGACACACGCGCGGACACACGGATGGATACACGCACAGCAGACTGACAGTGAAACTCCCCGATAAGTAGTAACCTGGTACATTATGACAACACGCTAACTAGACCTCTTCAACTTTTTTTGAATAGGGCAAAAAAAATCACGACATCGTTTAATAGGAGCCGAGGTGTTGCCAACGCCGAAGGAAATTTCAAACAATTTTCTCCCATTTTATACTGATCACACCTATACATCTTTGAGTGCGATTTAGCAACTCAGCGTGAAACAATTTTCGCGCAGCACAAGGGCGGAGGAACATTCCACTTTTATTTATACTTCATGGAAGTTATGAAAGGTTTCTATCAACCGCGGAGCCAAAAGAAGCTCAGAGCTGTTCTGTCTAATTCCCACTCGACCTAAACCGTTTCATTGGATGTAAACCGTTTCACTCGATCTAAAACGTTCCATTAAATCTAAAACGGCATTTCTTTGCTGTCTGAGCTATTTTGCGCACTTTATGTGGAAAGATGTTGCATGCCACGATTCTTTGCCCCTGACTTTGGACAGACGCTCTGTGAGAAACTGAAGCAGACTTTTAAGCGGACACCGTCCACCGAACCTCGGATCTTGGGATCTGCCCGAAAACTCCTCGCCGGCTGGCGAAATCTGGAGTCTTCACCGGTTAAAAATAGCTTGGCACCGCGATTGGTTCTCAAGAAACAAGCAAAAAGCCGCCGGGCACTAAATTTGGCTACGGACCCCAAGGTTGATGAAGCCTTCAACGTCACAGTGTATTCTGCTCTACGCCCGAACTAAGCATTCAGCTACTGCCACCTATGCTGATCGAGAGTGGTCCCTTCCGCTGCATTCCCAGATGCTGGACGCGTGTTTGCAGGTCTTCGCTCGGCGATCGAAGACACGCTTGTGCGGACACTTGAGGCGGATGCTTCGTCCGTCGTAGCAGTACTTGTAGTGGCGACGGCAACGACCAACGGAGCGAAATCGATCGGCGTCGTCGCTCGAATCGTCGCTGCGACTGCAATCTGTACAACAATACGTGAACGCTGAGGGACGTACATGTGTAGGGGTCACGAAATCTGGGACCAGGGTCTCGCCCAGGTAGAAAACGACAGTGGTATATAGTGCCATCCATCATTACACGAACGAGAAATTTCAGTTTTTTACCCCCTCAAAAATAGTTAATTTAGGCAAGAAATGCGCTACGTGTGTCAGGGTAGACGTACGGAGAGCCGTAATTGTTTAAACAAACGCGGTTTAAAGTTTTAATTATATAAAAACACGTCACATGCGTCAATTCGCACAAGCGGTCGGCACGTTCTATGCCCACGTGTTACAAATTTTAGAAAGTGACCGAACCGACCGACTAATAGAGCGAAAAATTGCCCGAAAATAAACCTATAGCTACGTATGATTTTTGCTTCTCTGTGAGAACCTCAGACTTTGTCGTTGCCAACAGATTTAAATCCTAGCTCTGACCAAGCGTCACTTGTGCAAGATTTCGCATATCAAACTGTAAAATCATACCGTTATCGTCTTCCATACACTGATGACGCCTGTCCTTCGCAAGGACGCAAGCCTTAAGACGTGAACTGAAAACTTCGTCACGACCCGGGCACCAACGTAGAAAACCTTTCTGCTCAAGGCAAACGTAGTACTCATTGGAGCAGTCGCTGATTGCGTGGGCTCCATCATTCTTGTTTTTGCAGCTTTCCAAAACGCGATCTGCAAAAACTAGAGTTATTGAACACTTGATCGTGCTTTTATAAGATCTTAACCACTATTACAACGGTCGGTTCTACGTTCGCCGCGCTCATGTTCCCTCGATCGTCGCCATGATGAAGGCAAAGACCATGATGAAGCTGACCACGGACGAGAAGACCACGGCGGCGATCTCCATGGCGGCGATGACCAGGGCGCCGATGACCAAGAAGGCGATGACCAGTGCGGCAATGACCAAGAAGGCGATGCCCAGTGCGGCGATGACCAAGGCGGCGATGACCAGTGCGGCGATGACCAGGGCGGCGATAACCAGTGCGGCGATGACCAGAGCGGCGATGACCAGAGCGGCGATGACCAGTGCGGCGATGACCAAGAAGGCGATGACCAGTGCGGCGATGACCAAGAAGGCGATGACCAGTGCAGCGATGACGAGAGTGGCGATAGTTTTGCATTTTGGATTACGGGCGTTAGATGCGAAGACAATTGAGGTAAATTTACGGCTCTGGCTGCTTCTGCTAATGAATTTAAGGCTGTGGATGTTTTTGCAAATGAAGTTAGAGCTGCGGCTGCTCCTGCAAATGAATTCAAAGCTGTGAATGTTTTTGCAATTGAATCTGGAGCTGTGGCTGCTCTTGCAGATGAATGTACAGCTGTGGCTGCTTTTGCAGATGAATGTAGAGATGTGGCTGCCTCTGACGATGAGTGTAGAGCTGTGGATTCTCTTGCAGATGCATGTAGAGATGTGGCTGCTCCTGAAGATGAATGTAGGGCTGTGGATGTTTCTGCAGATGAATGTAGAGCTGTTGATGCTTTTGCAGGTGAAAGTACAGCTATGGATGCTTCTGCAGATGAGTGTACAGCTGTGGCTGTTTCTGCAGATGCATGTAGGGATGTGGCTGCTCCTGAAGATGAATGTAGGGCTGTGGATGTTTCTGCAGATGCATGTAGGGATGTGGCTGCTCCTGAAGATGAATGTAGGGCTGTGGATGTTTCTGCAGATGAAAGTACAGCTATGGATGCTTCTGCAGATGAGTGTACGGTTGCGGATGTTTTTTCAGATGAATGTACGGCCTCGGACGCTACAGGAAATAGGGCGGCTATGGATGCTCCAGGCGAAGACAATTCAGCTGAGTGTTCGGCCACATTGACGCTGGCTTTGGTCGCGTTTTGTTGACCTGTTGCTCTGCGTGCGCTGAATGCGCACAAAACAAGCAGGACAAAGAATCCACGAGCACGATGGATCTTCATCTTTGAAAAAGATTCTTTTCTGAAAACAGAGAGAAAGACAACGGTTACAGCTTCATGAGGGCATTCAGAACATTTTGTAACAGAATATATTACACGCCTCTCAGCACATTAGCGAATTTCGACATGAGGACAGCAAGATTTTGAGGCCACTATCAGGTTTTGTGTCCAGGAATTGGAGCAAACCGCAACCAAAGGTCGTTAATGTTCTTCGTGTTTTGAGCGCTTGTCTCGAGCCAGTGTTTTTAGTGGAGGCGGTTCGGTGGCGAATTTCTCCGAAAAATTGATATTTTTTCTTGATATGAAATTGATGTTCGCACACATGCGTATAGGAATATGACTCCCAGAAACGGTGCCTGCAGCTAATTGACCCCTTTCCACCTCAAATTTTGGGATTTTCCTAAAATATTTTTTTTATTGCGAAAAACTGCCTGGAGCAAAAACGATTTCAATATGTATGTAAGCTTGCGCTGTAGCTAACTTTTCCGTTGTTTTGGCGTCGAAGCACCGAAGGCAGCGCTTCAGGTCAAGAATGACTTTCGGCAAACAAAAAGAAATATTGGTAATGTCGGAAAACGCATACGACTGCGTTTATAGCCTTTCCGCGTGAACATAAGATATTGGTAGGGTTAGCATCCCCGAGGATCCCCAGGCGGGATTCCCGGGGGATTTGCCGACGAAAAAAATTTTTACGACTAAAAATTGCATTTTCTACAATTTAAAATTTTTTCAATTTTTAAAAATTTACACATGCGAGATAGGCGGGGAATTTTCGGGGGACGGCGGAAAAATTCCCGGGGATTTGCCAACCCTAGATATTGGGCGAGCGGGCTTGTTGACCGTTGGATGGTTGAGAATGTAAAGTGACGGTATGTGGATGGTGGGGCGAAATAGGGCAACCAGTTTAAAGCACCCCTTTGAAAAACAATTATTTTTTTCGCTTTGAGAATTTTCGCACTTTTGCAGTCAAGCTAGTAAAATGCAAAAGTGCAGTTTTCCGGCGTTTGTGTTAATTTTTAGTTCAAATAGCTGACGTTTGGATTTAGTTGGAAGCTTTCTTCTAACTTCACGAAAACTACAGACCTTTTTTAGAGATGAGCTAAATTGAGGGCATAATGCGATGAGGTAAGATCGCAAAGCGCAAACTAGCTTGTAAAAATATATTTTTGAGTTCAAGTTTGAGTTCAAGTTTGAGTTGAGACCAATACTGTTGGGCTCAATTTTCTCTCACACGGAAACATAGCTAATGACAAAATAATAATTTGTTTGACTTTTGCACTGGCAGGGCACTTGAGGCATGACTGTGTGCTCCGACCCGAAAGTTTGGATGAATTTATTATCGACAACACCGAAAGGCAAGCAGGTCAGTCACGTTGGTTTAGCTGCATTAATCACTCTGTCTGCAAGTTGCCCTGTCGACCTCTGCGTACGTAGCTTTGATCCCGTTGAGCTGGACGCTTTGTCGTGTGTAGTGACAGAGCAGAAGAAACACGTCATATGACACGCGCAACATGCTTATCTTCCCTGGCGTGCTCAGGTGAGGCGCAGATAGGAAGCGCTCGGCCTGCATGTGCAACTCAATGTTTGCGAGGTGCTGGTCCGGCTCAACAAGTAAGTCGGCAAAGCCGAAAAAATGCATCTTCTGGAAGTGGCAGATAAATGGGCAACACAAACAGATTGTTTAATAAACGAAAAGAAGATCAAAAGAAAGAAAGCAAACTTGCAAAAATTAATTTAGAACAAAAGTAACATTCTACTTGTATCACGCAGGCAGGCACGCGAGCGCGTGTGTTGCGTTTTTCGCGTTAAAGTTTGTCTACTCCCCTACCGCACAGGTCGCTAAGAGCGTCGGACGGCAAAACGACGGCCAAAAGGCAACTCAGCGGATCAAGGGGGAATCTAGATAAATCAGTTGACAAATCCGAAAAATGCAACTTTTGGAACATGTTCTTGAAACGTTACAGTCCACTGACCTTACATTCCTCTTTAAACACCGAATCAAGCATCGTACACCTTTATGTAGAATGGAAAAGCACAAAAAAGTTTGTTTCCGGCCGGGGATCGAACTCGCGACCGTCTCGAAGTTAGTTTTCCATGCAAAATAAAAAGGAAAATCAAAATACGTTGCGATAAGAGCGTGTTTGCACGTTTTGTGAAATATAGTAGGCTCATAAATGGTGGAGCTATTACAAAAACATGTTTTCGGCGCACCATCACGAAAAAACGTGACTTGAATGTCCCCCGATGATAAGCTAATTTCCGGTGGCCGAGCGGTTAAGGCGGCAACGCCAGAAGTTCCATGGTTTGATTGCTACCTTGGACCAAAACTGTTTTGCACTTTTTTCTTCGTTTGAACGAGACCGAAGAGAAGTCATTGTGAGACGAAATCGACGTTAGCTGAAACAGCGGTGTTACAGAATATGTTCTCGAAGACACATCTCAACTTTCCTTTAAAAAACATATGCAAAAGTTCAAAATCATTGTTGATTTTTGTTTGCGATTATTACGTGTAAGTGAGCGTACGAATCGACACGTCCGACTTCTTGTCAATAAATCAGAATTTTGGGGCGCACAAGTGCACTTACAGAGCCTGCTCGCTTGATAAGCAATCTAAGTAACATTTGCACAATCAATCACTCGTTTACTATGTGTGTTCTTTATACCACCGTGTCAGAGGTGAAAAGGTGACAGGTGTAAGCTATTTTTGCATCTTCTGGAGCGCGTAGCGCGTAATAAGAATATCTGTCTTGTTGCGTATCAGTCAGCCAGCGAGGCGAATGAGTTAGTCTGGGCAATAACTTTAGTTTTTATCAACAGATTTTAAAAATTTCAAAACTTAAACGTATCTACGTACAGATGATCTTTGTTGCTATTCTCGACTCCGCCCGACGTTTCCTAAAACATCTGAGCTCCAAAACGCTATTCTACCAGATGGCGCTTTTTGTGTTCGACGCAAGAACATAAAGCGATGGCTACAAACGAGTGTGCATCTGACTCGATACAAAAAATCAATAATCTGCGATATCGTAGACGATGATGCCAGAAGATGCCTTTTTCAGCTTTGCCAATTTACTTGTTTCATATTTTATGTGACAGTTTTAAGGGAGTAAGAACTGGGACCTTTATGCAGGAACTGCTATGGCAGGAAGACGTTTTACGCCACATGAGAAAAAGTTTTCCGAGGAATAGAAAGGAAATATTTTTCCATCGCGACAGAAAGCAAAAAACTCGAAAAGTTTTCCGAGACTGCCAAAACGTCGAAAAAAAACGAAACATTTTTGGGGAAAGACGTTCTTCCAACAGTCAAATAGGCATATTTTCACCAAATTTGGAGGTCTGTAAGAAAATTTGATATCGAAACGAATCGATCGCTATGACGCTATGGGACTTGAGAGCAACTGCTGCTTTTCATTTTTCAAGTCGCGTTGAAGCGGAAAAAATCTGGAAGGTTTTCATTTGGAAATTGTGCCAAAAACTCAAAAATTTTCTGTCAGCCGCTGACTTAGAAATGAAGGATCCAAAAACGTTCCGACCCTAAAAGTGAAAAAAAAATAAGTTTTCAGTTTCCGACATACCTGAAAATGGATGAAACATAAAAGTTGCAAATAATGCAGAAAAACATTACTGGTACTGGAGATGATGATATCGCTATGTACAAGGTATTTAAGAAAGCATTCAAGTGAGATAAATCCCTTGGGCATAATCAGGATTTTCCTCAAATAAAAATTTTTGAACGGCACCACAGAAATTTTTAAAAACCTTTTTCTGATGAAAATAGTTTTTTACTTAAAAACTGGCTGTGTTACTATACACCTTGAAAATTTTAAAACATGAAATGAGTGTTATGGCTTCCACTGCTTCTCTTACAGTTTCACTGATGGACCAATTCCCGGGGTATAATCAGGCCATCTTTCAGCCATGCCTGCCCTACGAGCTATGCGAAGAAAAATAGCATACAGCCGTCGAATTGAAGATGGAAAGCAAATAATGACAGTTTAAATGAATAAAATTTAAACAACGATAGCTACATTTAGACGCGCAACAAATCGCAAGAGCGGAAAAGGGCAAAGAGAAAAGTTCTACTTACATGGATGGGAGCTGAAAATCACTTCTTGTCGATGCAAAACATGAACTACTGCCAGAAAATAGGAAAATGTGCTTCGTTGAGTAGACGTGCCTTTTGTAAAGAAGTCGCTTCGCCGTGACCTTCTGCCCTCTTCACCAAGACGTAAGCTTCCGACGCTATCAGCAGGGCATGTTTGCTGACAGTTTTTTCATCGCGAACGAGCCAAAAAGTGTAAGCAATTGTTTTAAACAGAAATTTCCAAAAAGCTAAATTCTCTTGTGCAAAACTATAGTTGCGAAAATGAACAATTTTACTCCGTTCGTTCTCATTGTTCTTCTGCTCGGAACATGTTCTTTTTTGAGCCAGAACATCGTCGACGCGAACGGCGAGCAGAATCGCCGTGAACGGCCGGACGCTGCCGAACGAGTTTACGCAACCAACGCCAATGCCGAAAGTTGCTCGGTTCATGAGCGGTTAGCGTCAAAGCCGAAAGTTAAAAAGTTTGAACATGGTGTCGAACATGGCCGTTCTGAAGCCGTTGACGAGTCAATCAATAACTTTCCACCTGAATCGATAGCTGTACGTATCGGCATGATACAAGCAAATCTGCAAAGCCAAAAAAATGCATCTTCTGTATTAACTGCACATGAAACATAAATTTCTTTATGATTAACACAACAGAATTTTATAAAACAGGAAAAAATGCGAGCAACGGCAGTGAAAGAACATTCTTATGTGCCAAGGTGTGCGCAATGCGCGCCTTGGTTTTTCGCATTGTTCGAACACTCCCCTACTGCCCAGACGGCTTTGAGCATCGGAGAGCAAAAATATTCGCAAAAGGCACATCCTCGAACCTAAGAGAATCTGGGATTTAAAAGAATTTTGAGATTCAGTCAAGGAAAACTAAAGTTATGGCTCTGACTGACGGACATGCGATCAGGTGGCTATCTTTCTTTCGCAAGCTAGAGAAAATGCAAAAAAAAACGATTGCACAAAAAATCAGCAGGTTTTTCTTCACATGTCCGCAGGCTGCTGGAAGCGATCAACGTCCATGGCAACCCGACGAAGCCACACTGAAACGTCTCGTCGAACCAAAAGGCGTCAGGTTCATCGCAAAGGAAAAGGAGCTTGGTGACCGTTTTCGCTTCGTCGCCGACAATTGCTTACTCCTGTGCAGTGCAAGGAGCTTATGCAGCTGACAACGGTAAACGTGGATTTCTTCGATGGGGGCTGCAAAATTTGTTCGCGCTATTATAATTTTTAACATCGGCATTTTTGCACTTTTACAAATTTACTGCTTTCGCTGTTTTCACCAAATTTTTCGTCATAATTTTTAACAAATTTTCGCGTTTTTCGAATTTTTTTTCGAAGACTTTTTTTACTTCTTCACAACTGTTTCACCATACTTTGTGTCTCGTGCATAGTCGATTTGAGAAAATGAGTATTTTCCTCTTCGTTTCCCGAACAGTTTTTTGAAGCAGGTGATGGTTACGGTGGTAATCCGTCGCCGCTTAATCCAGCCGAAATTTTCGACGCTATGTCGGTGGCGAAGCTCGTCGGGGTAAAGAAACTCTCTTCGAGTGCGGTCACCTTACGCTTGCGACAGAGAAGCAACGACGTTTCAGATGACTCAGAGTAAGGCCGTCGATGTCGATGTCACTCGGATGTTCTTAGAGAAATGCGAACTCGTTCGTGACATCATCGCTCAGTACTTCAATATCAAGGCGGAACTCTATTTTCACTACACGCATTTCCTTTGCCGAACAGCAAAAACTGGTACGCGTCGACAATTTCGAGGGCGGGACGCCGATTTTAGAATATTACCCGCCTAAACCTGCCCTCCATAAGCTTGTATTTGGGCGATTATTTACGGTAGCATCGATAAAAAAAGCAAAATAGTGTCTGACCGTGAAATTAGACTTCAGGTACCGGCCTAAATTTTTGCGTCCGTTGACTGGTTCGTTTCTGGCGTGGTTGATTTTTGTTTGGTTCGTTTTCGCCGAAGTCAATAAACCTATTGCGGTGGGCCATCATATCGTCCGTCTGTCGACGCGCTAACTGTCGAAATAAACAGGCTAGCGGGTTGAAATTTTGCAAAAAGTTATCTTGGGCCAAAACTAGATTTGAGTTTATAGATGGGCCCTGTGGGTCTAATATCACTCGGGAATGCCGCTCCAGCAGGCCCACTCCCATGTAAAAATAAAGTGTTTTTCACATAACTCCTAAACACCTCAACGGATTTGGCTGTAATTTGCTATGTCCATTTACCATATGGTACTCTTCGCAATTTGATGTCGATGGTTGGTGGTTGTAACGCCAACCCAAAGGCCTCAAGTTTGAATCTCTTCTCTCGCACATACCTTTTTGTATTTTTTCTCGTGTTTTACTGAAGTCAGAAAGATCAAATTTGACGTCAAAAACAGGTTTTGCATCAGTCGGCGCCGAAGATCGATGCATTCGACTTGTTTGGTTTTGCTTTAAGATTTTTTGTTTTTTATTTTTGGTCTGCTTTGTCTTTGCCTGCAGCCGATTGTTTCCAACGCGCCAAGTTCGATAAAATTTTTTAGATGTTATAAACCCAAGTGAATTTAGTCACGAGTTTCACAGCGACAACTGCGTGGTCCGCGATGGCCGCTGCATCAAGGAGCCTCATCTGCTGCTTGCATCTGGCTGCATCATATAACTTGAGAGATTACAGGTTTGGCAGAGACGAAAGTGTGTTTGTTTCTATTAGTTTTTGCGGTCCTCATGCTGCTAAGACCCTCATTAGCAGCTTTCGAAACTGAGAACGCTTTCGACAACTTAGTTACCTAATGAGGAACATATATAGTCCGGCACTACGCTCAGAAATCACCGAAACTCTGCTCTAATTTTTATGCCGAATTTGGGACTAAGGAAAATATACTATTTACGTGAAGCAAAAAATTTTAATTTTTCAATCTCATTTCCTTTCATGTTGGCATTTGTCATGTTTGGCCGGATCCCCTCTAGAACACTCAAAATTTACAAAAACAATAAGCCAAAGGCCTTTTCCGACGAAAAAATAAACATTTGTGGGTAAAAGTAATAAAAACTGCAATTATTTTGAAAAAAAAATTGAAAAAGTACATAAAAAAATTGCAAAAAATTCGAAAAACGGACGATTTTACGACTAAGTTTTTTACGTAAACAACTGGCTGGACCCCCTCGCCCTCAAATGTTCGTCAATGCTGGTCAACATTTGGCCGGACCTCTCCTCCCTACGCGTTCACAAAAATAGTGTATGACCCCTTACTCGTAGTTGCAGAATTGCAGAAAACTCAATTCTAATGGAAAGTTTTTATGCGAAATTTTTTCAATACGCAGAATTTAGTATCCCGCATATTGCCGTACAGCGGAATTCGAAAAACCAACATTTCTTTAGTTCAATACTTTATCTCAACGACGACTTTGACGGTGGCGCCTTCGTGTTTACGAACTCAACCGGAGCTATTAAGGTACCCGAAAACTAAGGCATTAACGAGACCGGCTTTTCCGTCGACGATAGGCCGAAGTAGCGCCCACGTGTGGTCGACTGGTTGTGTTCTCCAGCGACGGGATACACGGAGCTCGCACTCTTCGACACGGAAAACGTGAGAACTAAAAACAGGTATACCGCACTGCACGAATCGAAATTCATTGCTGTTCCTTAATTAGGCTGCGCTGTTGGAATTTGGCTATCACTGAACAAGGCTAACGAAGAGACGTTAAGAATAGCTGTTGCCCAGCAGGTAGATGTCGAGTTCGGATCACTTTGAGGGTTTGCGCTTAGTTC
>JAQGBB010001356.1:0-13734 GCA_034691745.1 Prismatolaimus dolichurus
CAACCGCAACAAATGCCTGCACCAGTCAACTATCTTCAACAGACTCTCCCCCCACCACCGATGCCCGCGAGTGGACAACTCCCCCCACCGACCTGGCAGTTCCCCCGTCCCCAACCGGCGACTCTCGGTATCGCTTTCGGCGATGGCTCGACGATTATGTCAAACGGCATGGGTCCGAATGGCGGCGAGATGGATATGGCGAATAGTTACGTCAAATTCCGTATGACCATGGACGGCAACGGTTTCGACAGTGACGGCGTTGTTGAGGAGAAACTCGACATCGAAGTTCATGAGAACATTGTCGGTGCTGTCCTCGGAAAACAGGGGAGATCTTTGATCGATATTCAGAATAAGAGTCGTGCGAAAGTGGAGGTGTCGAAGAAGGGAATGTTCGTGCCCGGCACGCAGAATCGCATTGTTAGTGTGAGTGGATCCCGTGCGGCTGTCGAACATGCCAGACAGATGATCGAACAACGCATCAAGGAGGAACAGAGTCGACGCGAGGTGCGAAATGCACAGGGACGCAATTGAGGGATGGATGTGGCGACAAGTGGACAGTCGACGGGCTTTGCATTTGTTTTCCAACTTTGCACAGCTAAGGTACGTTGGTTTTGTTTTGTTTGGGTGTCGATTAAGAGACTTGTCAGTTCATTCTGCTACGTCATGCGTTGACTGATCGTCATTCAGCTTTCAAGCTTGTTAACTGGAAGCCACGTTTTGTCCAGTGCTGTCACGGGCGGACTGCAAACGAATGGTGTACGCGTATGCATGCTATTTTTCTTTTTCTTTTTTCGTTTTTTGTTTCATTAATTTCGATGCTTCGATGAGTCTGCATATAGTTGGTCGGCTATGTACTATATGTTTAGTCTAACTTTGCTTTCAACTATAACGTCGATCGGGGGTTTGAAAATGCGCTAGTACGTGCAACCTGCTGCAGAGATGGTCGCGGGCCTGCATTTTCCGGGCCCGATCCGAACATGTTTTTTCCAGCCCTCGGCCCGCCCCAACCCGAACACAATTCGCAGAATCGCATCCAGCGATCGCACGGGCTTGCCTTTGCGTGCCTTTTTGAGAAAACCCTGCACGTCTACTTGCATTTTTCTTTGAAAAGCAGCAGAACAGAGGTCGGCAACAAAAACTAGTCTTTAACGAGTCCTTGGTTCAGGATCGGCCGGCCCGGCCTGGCCCGAGATTATTTTTCCGAGGCCCGGCCCGCGACCATCTCTGACCTGCTGTCGCACAACTTCTGCCGGCGCGAGTGCGGGTGTTGCCGCAGCGCTGCACCCTCGATGGATCTTATTTCTAGGATAGTAAGGCTTGTGTACATATGTGCGGTGTGTCCGCACTTTGCGATGAATTTTGTTTAGTAGTATTACGGTCCCCAGAAGTCTTTGTCCATTCGTCTGTTTTTGTCAGATTTCACGATCAATTTTCTCAAGATTGGCTGAACGTAGAGCGGATTCCGATAAATGACGGCCGTCAATCTCGAGAAAACTGGCTGTGAAATTTGACAAATCAGTCAATGGACAATGACTTCAGGGGACCGTGATAGAACGCACGTGTGTCTTTAACTCTATCCTTACCTTTACGTGACTTCTGACGACGTATTTTACACTATGTGTAGTGTCTTCGTTTGAGTCTCCAGCTTTGCAGTTGAGCGAGCGTGCTCTCTGAGATTAGCGGGATCGAGTGGGCGCAGACTGAAAGATTTGAAGTTGGAGGGAGCTGGGTCTAGCACAAGTTTTGTCGTTTCTTTGACAAGCAGTGTACATGACAGGGTTCGCGCCAGGCCTTTTCCGCGACGGGTTGTCTGCAACGGGCGCCCTCGAAAAAGTGAAAAAAATGCGCGTCTTTCCTGGAAAAATTAGGAAAATGTTTCGGCCGCTCACGGAATTTTTTACATTCTGCCTCGGGCGCTAAATTCTGGCGCGAGCCCTGACATGCTGAGCTAGTTGGCCGATGCTTGTGTGCTCTTCCCGCTATTCATTATGCGGACAAACGTAAAGGATGCAGGTACGTTGTACTTTCTTTCGCTCATGGGGCCAGTACATGCATTGTTTCAGGCGTGTGCATATGAATAGAATGTCTGCTCTTATTACTGTCGCGTCTTCTTCAAGTAAAATTGCTTTACATGGATGGCTGTAGGGACGTCTCATTCGTTGTTCGCTAGCGGCCTGACCGATCTTGCTCGGACGTTCACGCATATTGCTAGCTATATAGCGTTTTCGCTGAGATTTTGCCGTCTTCGACACCTGCAGGATTCTATATGCCACCGCTTTACATCAAATCATGACTTTTCGTTTAGTTTCTCTTTATGTCCTGCAGCGATCGACGATACGCTCGCTCATTGACATTCACATTGTGTGCTGTGTGTTGGGCGGTAAGTCATCTCGAGTGTGCCTCACTCTGCTCACTCATTGCTCACTCGTGAGGTCTTTCCACTTTGATTCATATTCGCTGAGCGATTCGATGATTCTGCAGGTGCGAATCGCGTATGAATCATTCGCTCTATATCGGTAAGCTTTCACATTTCTATTTCTACATCATTCATACACTGTATGCACGGCGACCATACGGCGTCTCGGGTCGGGCCTGCTCTCTCCTCAGTCTCGGCTGCCGACAGTGGTATCTTTACGAGACGGGTTAGAGTCGAAGGGGTGGGTCTCCGCCAGCGACCTGCCTGGAGTCCTAGAGGAAGGTTCTTTCAGATCACGTCTGCGCAGTGTGCTAATTCGTATCTTCGTCTGAACGTCTGTATTCATGTGTGAGCGACTCTAGTATGGTACGCCTATGTTTGCTGTCTACTCTGGCGCTGATTGATCTAGCATCGTGGTGTATGTCGGAAACGAATTGTTTAAATTTGATGGCGTTGTGCTCACCGATTGGTAGCTGATCGTTCTTTGATCGTTGCAGGCTGCACGTCGAGTTCATGGTGACGTGGCGACTGGCGTCGATGGCTTTGGCCCCGACGCTCGGGCTGCAAGACGACGAGACTGCTTCGGTTCAGTCAAGTGGGTTGTTACTGCATGTGTTCAGTGTACGAGGTTGTTGCTTTTACTTGACTATTGTAATTGTTTTGCTTTTTTTGTTGTTGTTGCTTAAAAAGCAGTCGGCTTTGGTTGATCTGTGCGTTTCTTGTTGCTCTGAGCTTCGCGTTCGGTCTTTCGAGACTCGTAGAACGCTTTATGCCGACAGTGCCTCGTCTAGCTTTAGAGAGTCGCGAGGGAGCAGTAATCGGAAAAGTACGATGGCCGCAGCCTAATCCTTGAAACGCAGTCTAAGCTAGAAACTTATTAACACGTTCTCACGCAGAGATGTCGAAGACATGCTTCGCGACAGTCGGCACAACGGAGTTCGATCACCTCGTGCGCACAATGTGCGCAGATGAGACTCTGACGACACTGCGCGAGCTCGATTACGGCCGGCTTCGAATGCAAATCGGCCGCGGTCAGTTTACGCCGCCTTCAGACGACGAGGAGGCGTCCTTTGGTACCGCGCGTAGATGCGGCGTTGTGATCGAGTGGTATCGCTACAAGGAGTCGATTCGCGCTGACCTCCTTGACGCGAGTCTTGTTGTGAGCCACGCGGGCGCTGGGACGTGCCTCGAGGCGCTCGAACTGCGACCGGCGCGTCCTTTTGTCGTTGCGATTAATGAGACGCTTATGAACAACCATCAGCTTGAGCTGGCGCGCCGTCTTCGCGATGACGGCCACCTTGTATACTGCACGCCGGACGAACTTGTGCGGACCTTGCGCGGGCTTGACGGCAGTTCATTTCGACCGTGGAGCAAGGGGGAGCCGGCGCTTTTTGCTGATTGGCTTGATTCACACGTTGGATTCTCGACAAGGGCAAGCTGAAAGCTGCGAACTTTGGAGTAGTCTATGTGATAACTTAGCATGTATTAGTCTAGCTAATACATGCGTTTCGAGTATTCCACATTTTTTCTTTGGGGTGTTGTGTCTGTATGCAATGATTTTATATAGGTTGTCGTTTTTTGTGATATACTTCGTGCCGACGAAAACCTTGTCGTGTTTTACGCATTAGCTCGTTAGAAGTGCGTGGTGTAGATTCCGAATTTCGTATTTGCGAAGTCGTAGGACCGGCACGTGACCGAAAAAACGGGGTCATGTAACACGCACTGCTTTTTTCTTTCTTTAAATGCGCGTATCTCGCCAACGCCTGGTCCGATCGACTTCATTTAAGGCTCAGATTGTGCAAAATTGAACGCTCTACAAAAAAGCGTAAGTAGGCGAGAAGATCTGACTGCGCAAATTTGAGTTATGATCGAAAATAGGCGACAAGTTGAAAAATGTCATTTTCCGGGAAAAGATTGAAAATGATCACTTTAGACTTTTTGGTGCCTTTTTTCCCACAAATTCGTCTTTTCTGCCCGTGTGAGACCTTGATTCGACCAGAGGCCACAAAAAGTGGGCATTTTTCAGCAGCGAAAGTGAGAATTAATTACCTGTAGAAAACAAGGTCGTGGAGCAAAAACGTTGAGAGAATGTTTTGATTTTTTATGGAAAAGTGCAAAATTTGTCAAAAATATTCTGTACTCTTTGATGCGGTACCAGCTAATTTAGCTTCGTTCGTATTTGAAAAGTTTTTCCTGTTTCCAAAAAACAGCTGCGACCGTACCTCATGCTGCTCAAGCAGCTAACACCCACCTCTGCTGTAAACCGTTGAACGACCGCGGAATCTGCACGAAGCAGAGCCATAATATTTGCACAACAATGCAGTGTGAAGGGCGGGTTTAAAAACGTATCACGCGTCGTGTATATGCCCAAGCTACCATGATGATAGGGCTTTCCGATCAGGTTGTTCTCGCCGAAACATTTCTGTACTGTTACTGTTTACCCTAATTGCTGTTTTGCCACTTTGTCGCACGGTGTCGCCCCAGTAGAAAAAAGGGCACCTCCCGAATGAATAATAGAGCTTTCCCTTCAGGTTGCTTTCGCCGAAACATTTTGTAGCTTCCTCACTGCAAACTCTTATCTGTAAATAACCCAATGTTGGTGTCCACAACTTCTATAAAATGATGGCGACAGAGTGCTTCTCCATGATAAAATTTTGTGCATTTTATTCGCATATCTTTGGCAATCTACGTCACAAATTTGTCTGAAAATGAAAGTCACACTGCTCTGCATTCTCAGCTTCGTCCTCTTTTCTCAAGTATTAGCAAAGCGCTAAACAGCTTCCGCCGACATAAATAGCCAAAGCGAGTGTATATTCTAGGCCATCGATGCGTGCTGCACATCCGACCCTAGTCGTTCGCAATGTGGTGGTTTTTGCTGCGGTCGGGATGGCAGCATCCGACAGTGCAGCTTATTCTGCTGCGGCTGCATCGGTGGATGCAGTGGCGAAGGCGGCGTTTGGCGTGATGGAACGCCTGTAGTTGGTCGACGGCTCAGACGAGACATCAGCCGCGATCGGGAGAACACAGCGACACTATTTGATCGTATCGTCATGCACTAGGACGGTGTCCTGAGTTATGACGAAGCATTCGTGGAGCTGAATTCGATTGGTTGGTTAATGCTGCTGGTTAAAGTTCTGAGTTGAGTTCACACTTGCAGCAGTCAGCGTTCAGAATTGACATTTTTGTGATTTCGGAACCGCAATCGGAATTGGCTATAAAAGTAGTCGTAATCGGAATTACGGCCAAATGAGTATATAATCAATATTACCCACAAGAAAATTTGCATAAGTTCAAGTACTGAGCTAATCTGCACATATTCTGCCATTTTTGGTTACGACTTTTGTGGAGCATGGTGCCGTCATGCCGCTGGTGAGACAGACCACTGATCGACTTTTTTTGTCAAAAGTGACGAAGTTTTAAAAAATTTGGAAAAATAGTGATCAAACCAATTCGGATTCCATTCCGATGGCTTTGGCGCCCAAATTTTCGGAATCGGAATTGAAATCGAAAAACGGTCGGAATTTCGAAAATCGGAATCCGAATTCCGAAGGCCAGTTGACTTGCGGTAAAGACTTCGTGGCGCACCATATTAGTGTGGTACGTACGGCATTACGCACTACCATACTGCAGTCAGTGCTGTACGTATCTACTGCCGCACGTCCTGTATACCAAACACTACTGTATGCAGTGATATATGTACATGTTACGAATTGTTTATGACTGACTTTTCTATGAATATATATACAGACAGTGATAGCTACTGTTTCCTATATGAGCGAACTAAATTAAATTTGCCTCAGCTTGTTCACACACTATAAAGCCCATCCATGTGTATAACACCGAAATTGAGAATGAGCATCAGATGGTCCCTTCCCTCCAAGTGCCGAATCAATTTTGCTCTCCTTCAATCATGCAGCCGAAAACTTTATCCATCCGTCCGCTCTTCCATTCGCGATGGCGTCACGCGGGAATCTCTCTTTGCTACACATATCGGTGTAAAAATTCTAAACGACCATATTGATTCAACGCCAATCAATTTCCCAATAAGCGCATTTCTTCGTGCGTTTACATGGAGCTCCTTACGTCGCCCACCCCTCCGATAAGCCTGGGCTTGTGTATGCGTTCGACAAAGCAAAACGGAAGAGCAAAGTGCTCGATTATTAATAGGTGCGTTAGCTTCACATCCACGCTTGCGGGAGCCACCTGCATTTGGCCATCGTCCCCCGCTCTTATCATCAGGCAGAAGCGGACACGTTATCGATGCGGACCGACCGAATCTGAGCCAGAGAGAATTTGGACCAAAAAGATGGACGAACTATTCTTTCATGAGAAAATAAGTGGCTATCGGACAGACTGTAAAAACGCTGACCCCTCCAAACGCGAGGTTTCGACTTTAGTTTGAAACTTCATCGGACACTTTCACGTTTCGGTTAAAACTTATTCGAGCGAATCTCGACTGCGACAAGTTATTTATTCTCTACCGCGTCGAGAAACTATCTTATGCATGTGTCTGTGTGCGTGGACGCATTCTATTCCGCTGCCAACTTCCAACCAATTTTTTAAAATAAATATTCTCCACCTACGATCGACCGGCTTAGCTGGCCGCAGGGGTTTTGTACCCCAAATGGACTTTCCGTACCCCGAACTGTCGAGGGTCCTCGGGTACAAAAATGTGTCGAAATTGGCCGAAAAAATGAAGAAAACAAAAGCTTTGTCTATCTCGCTTTCGTCTCGCTCCGCGAGATAACTGACTAAAGTTCAAAATTTGCAAAGACAGGATGGGTTTCTGACCTGAAAAACAAGGTAAAAACATCAAAAATCAAATGTGTACCCCAAATGGGCAACCGTGAGGTGGCAACCCTGGCTGGGACCATTTTTACTTAGCTCACAAAGTTGAGGATCTGCCTGAACTAGTAACAAAGTAGAACGAATAGAATCATCAAGATTCATAAGATGAAAAATAGAGCACTTCACAAATTTCAGTTTAACGACATCACTAAAGGTGTCAGCCACGGCGTACATACGTCTAGGATTGGAAACGAATGGTGAGCGGCAAGGCATAGTTTGCGAACGCTAAGCGTCAATTCATTTAGTGCACAACGTGTAACAACCACTACCGTCACGCGTGAGGCAAATGAGAACAAGAAACCACAGCAAGGAGCAAACGAAAATCACATCTAAGCCGAAAAACTGGCAAGGCGGAAGAGAAACAAAACATTGCAATGCATATAAAAACAATCACCCTGCTGAACGGAGCAAGCAGACCAACGCATTGTACTGTACACAGATGTGTACTGGAAGTGTAGATCAAACGAAACAATGGTAAAAAACAAGAAAATCCTATCTGTCAATGAGCTTTGCCGCGAGCTGATCGTCGCGGCGTGCTGATCGATGCGAGACCGTGGATTTGGTTGTTCGGATCCCAACGGAGACGCAAGATCGGTTTGATGACGACCTGCTCACCGAGGATGGAAGCGAAGAACCAGAGAGGCGCGTACTCGAGTGTCACGATGCCCATCAGATGGTAATCGAACCTATAGTCCCACGAACCGAGGCTTAGTCTACAGGTTTATAGTCCCAGGTTTCTGATCTTACGAACCAAGGTTTGTAGTCCCATGGACAGGCGTCAAAGCGCAGAAGAAGGTAACCGATGCCGAACTCGACGATGTAGGTCCAGAAAATGTAAATCACGCCGCGCAGATAGATCGGAATTCGGTTGTGCAACGAAAGATATATTTTCTCTACGCCCATAGCGTGCACCGAATAAACGATGTACGCCCACGCACTGGAGTTCCCTGGCAGCTTTGGACTTTGGTTCAAATAGATGTCCCACATGGCCTACAATGAAAAAACAAGAACAGGATTAGAGACGGTGACCGACCTTCTTCATTACGTAGTGCCTACCGTGAAGATAACTTCGAGGAAGAGTCCATGAACTCCGTACATGTGGAAGCGTGTTAGCTGAGACAAAGCGTGCGAACTTGGCGCCGCCATGATGTGTGCGTGAAACAAAAGTGTGCGAACTGCGGCGCAGCGATAGGTTACTCGGCACAGTTACTCTATCGCCACAGTGATGCCATACCCTATCCAGAGATTTGTTGTTTGTTCTTTAATACAGAATACACCAATGTTGTGTATTTTATGTTAGTCTCTCTTCCGCGGTCTTGTCATAAAGAATTTGCTTGCAAAGCAACCGGCCAACGGGCACCCGAGCACCACTGGCCGCTTGAAATTCTTGGCAACTTGCAAGTTGGGCGGCCAAATTTTTGTTTTGAACCAGCAGTTGACATTAAACATGTCTTTAAACGTGTGTTATTGAATCTGCCTTCAACGGATACCCGTTTCTTCGGACGCTAATTACCGTCAAAAATGTTTGCTTCAGTGTTTCCTCAAGAATTAGAGCAGGTAAGGTAGATGTCGACAATGAACGTCGCTGTATGCGGTCACCTAGCGTATTGGCCGCGTAAAGGAGGAGCAAAGTTTTGTGTTTTTATTTTGGACACTAGCTGAAGGCAAGCAAGTTTCCGTAGTAAGGCTGCCAAATTCGTCACACACACAAATCCCACGCAATGTTCTGTAACAGTTCGGTCAAAAGTAGAATTTTCAAAGCGGATTATCTGCAAAAATCACTCAATTTTCTCAAGATGTGAAGCTTTCCTATCCCGATGTGTACAAAAGCTTTACTTTTGGTGGTTTCTGTTCCGAACGTCTCATATACCGCTTTTTTAGAAAGTTGATAACATTGAACAAGCGTTTTTTCGATGTTCAATGTTGTCAGCACTTTTACGCTCAGTGTAAAATGCTTTAGAATTAAGCTTATTCAACGTTGTCAACATGCTGACAACATTGAACGGGTCAAAACTGACGCTAGAAACCAAAGCCCATTGCCTGCTTTGAACCTTTTCAGAAGTAGCAACTTGCAGAAACAGTTAGCTAGGATGTAGTCGAAAAGATTGCTCTGTTTGATTTGTTCGGCTTTTACTTCACCCGTTTGCGGTTGAACAAAAACTGCAATGTCGTTCAATGTTGTCAGCATTTGATTTGCCTTATTCGTTTTTAACGTTCTGCTTACTGTGCCGTACTCTGTATGCATCTGATTGTGTTACTGCCTGTCTGGATTGGATCATTGCGCTGAGACTTCAACAGCAGTGAAGCACCGCTGGTTTATTCTTCCAGGATCCGTTTGATCCCGAAGATTTTGTCGAACGTCTGGCCTGGCGACTTACCGGCGGCGGCAGCCAGCCGAGCAATCCGACAGAGCTTCACAAGATGTTCGAGCAAGAAATTCAAGTGAGCCAAAATAGATAAATATATTTTTCTTCAAGCTAGACTAACTGATTTGTATTTTCTCCCAGAACTTGCAAATGTTAAGCGATCAATGCCAATCGAAGATAACTCGCCTTCAAAACCAGTGCACCGACGAAGAAGAAGAGTATTTCGTCACCCTCGAGCGATTGCAGAGTGAAAACGTCGAAGCTTTCGAACAACTACGCTCCCTCGACGAACGAATCAATATCGTCTCTGCAAAGATCGTTCATCTCGGCGATCAACTCCAAAGCGTTGAAGCCCCACGTGCACGAGCACACGATGCACTCCAGTTGATGCGTTACTTCAACGAGTTTATGCTCGAAGCACCACTCGAGTCCGATGTGTTCACTGATCCCGATCGAGTAAATTAGTCAGTTCATGTCAACCATCTTTGTAACCTTTTGCTTTTCAGCTTCTCGAAGGCGCCGAGATTATCTTCAAGCTCAATCTCGTCGTGCAAGAGTTGCCAGTTGAGAAGTTCGCGAGTGTGCAACGACGTATAGCCGATAAATACGACGACGTTGAGCGGAGATTACTCGAGGAATTCGCGAAAGTTTATCGCATGTCGAATAGCGCGAAGATGAAGCAGATTGCGGGCATTATGGCGCAATTCAAGGGCTATGGAGATTGCCTTAATGCGTTTGTCGAGCAGTGCCAGATTGTGAGAGAAGCTGTTTTGTTTTATAAGTTGTAGCAGGAGCTTGTATGTGTATAGGGAGCTTTTCGAAGTCCGGATGTGTTCGGAGATGTTCTTACTCTTCTTGAGAAGACGAATCCTCTCATCGTTGATGTCTTTCCTAATCCTGAACAGGCTCTTTGCAAGCTTATCTTGAATATTTTTCATGGGAAGCTTCAGGTAAACCCTCACATATATGCACTGTGCTACAGGTAGAGTGTTTTTAGTACAGTACTTTTTGCCGCTGGGCATGCCCGGAAACAGCTTGCGAGTAGACGTTTTATTGATTTTTTAGCCGGAGATTAACTATGACCACTGGCCAGTACCCACCGACTGTCTTTTAATTGTAGGAAGAGGTGACTTCGAAGTTACAGAGTGTGCAAAACGAGCCAGAAAAGTGGCTGACCCGGCTCTTTGATCTTTATTCTCGGTATGTTTTACTTGGTGGTGTTGGCTGAAACGCGTGTTTTGCACACTTTTGACCCCAGGACGCAGAAGTTGATTGAGTCCATTGCGAAGATGCCTATCGGAAAGGATCACGACTTTTTGACGACGCTTAATAAGCAGTTGTTTGGAAAGTTTCTCGACGCTTACATGAGGTGGGTTGTGCTCAGTACTGTACGTTAATGTCGCTGTTGTGTGCAGTTAGCGCGGATTTTGTTACTGTAGAAACAGTGCATATAAGTTGTAGTTCTGTTGTGCTCAGTCATTAAATTCGTTGATAGAGTAGAAATTTTTTCGTTTCTTTTTACGATGTGTGTACAGCGCGTACAAAATGCATTGGTATCGAATGGTTTTCACTGACTGACTAGGAGAATGAATCATTTGACTGCTTCTTAGCTTTCGCTCGAAGTTATGCTAGGTTTTGCTTTTTCTGCCTGTTGACCCTCGCTCGGTTTTGTGCTCACTTCTGCCCCATTACACAGCTCGATAACATCCGTTTTTTCTCGCTCTCCACGTGACTTTTCTTCCTTGATGGCCCGCCGATATCGTCGATAGTCGATGTGTAACCAAAGCATCGACGCTGTCGAGCCGAGCAGTGCTCCCGCGATGACGACAAAGACGGCACCCGGATAGACAGCGAGTGTTGCTGCATAGACGGCGTTCATCGCTGTGTAGGAGAGAATTATACCGACGTCGTAGACGAGTTGGAAGAGACCGTAGAGACGACCGACTTCGTTAGCGTCGATGAACTGGCGCGCAAGTGACTTTATCACGGGATAACCGAGATTCCCGAACAACCCGATGGCTGAAGCGGCGTACATCATCCAGGTTGTCCGCGCTAATGCGATGAGTACGAGACGGGCGAGCAGTGACGTCATTGTGGCGAGAAGAAGCGTCGTCTCGTGGAGGCAGAAACGGCGGGCACACACTGCGCCGATGAGGTTCCCGACTAGCTGGACGGCGGCGGTGAAACCGTTGTAGAAGGCGATGTCGGCGGCGCGCCAGGAGAGTGGGGAGTGAAGACAGAAGAGATTCATTGTTGAGTGGAGTCCGAGATTGATTGCGACGAGGACGCCGAATGCGGCTACGCAGGTCCATATGTATGCACGGTAGTGGCCGCGGCGGGGACGCATACCGGTCTGGACGGCGCCTGCGAGCAGGGAGTAGAGTTCGTGAGTTAGCGACGGTGCTGGTGGCTTCTTGTGCTCGGGCTTCTCTGCTTGCTGTGTGGGAGCGTTGCTTTCCTGTTGTCTGACCATTTTTGACGGATTCTGCTTGTCATCCCTGATGCATTTTGCGCACATCTTCGCTCGCACCTCGCTTGGAGCGATCTGCTTAAGGCGCACGAGCGCGTAGAAGAAGGCGAGCGTCCAGAGCCCAATGGGCACAAGTGTTGCTTGCGCGTAGCTGAGATGTTTGAGCGCCTTCGCGAGCGAGTAGTTCACGACTACGTAGGCGAGATTGGTTGTTATTTGGAGTACGGTGAAGTGAGTCGTGAGCTGGCGTTGCTCTGCTCGAGTGTGCTCGTCACCGTTCGCTGCTCGATCGGCGATGTACGCGTAGCAGGAGGGAGCGATGATGCCCATGAAGCCGGTCGTTGCGGCCATTGCGGCGACGATTGGGAGGGGGAAGAGTGGCATTGTGGTGGCGAATGAGAACTCGAGCAAGTATGCGTATGCGAAGAGGATCGCGCCGGCGCAGCCGAGGAGGACGTTCGTTTTGCGCCCGTTGCGGTCGCCGAATGTGCCGAGTAGGAGGCCGGCGAAGACGACGGGCAGGACGTAGGAGAGAGCGATGTAGATTTGCCATTGTGTTGCTTCTTTTTGGATGCGATTTTCGATGAGGGGATTGTCTTTGAGGGCGTTGCAGTTTAGTGTGCGTGTTGCGAACGCTTTGCCGCTTGCGTTCTTGTAGCGACGCTCACAGATCTTCCAATGAACGCCAGCTGTTGAGAGGATGTTGTAGGCGTCGAAGGCGGCGTAGTGTAGGAAGATTATTGGCTCGATTGTGATCTCGGCGAGTGTCTTGCGGAGAAGAGTGGCGACCATTTTCGGTTTTTGAATGAGTGTCGATAGTTTTATTTACTCTTTCGAATTTCTTTTCCGTGCGCGTGAGCAAATTAGGATAGGATTGGAAGTTAGTTAAGCGTCGCCGGTCGCTGTCAGATCGAATCTGTCGCATTTGTCCGACGTTGTGAATGTGATGGGATTGACGGCGTGGTGTACTGCGTTGCCTTGACCAGTCGCCGTTTCTCTACAGTGCGACTTTAAAGCGAGTACTGTAGTACTCTACTATTGGGCAACACATGATTTATGCAGTCAAAACATCTCGTTACTCCAGGAACTTAAAAATCTTCTTAGTTGTGTAGCTTTTCTTCTGTAGCACTGAGTCCAAGTACTTGAACGAGAGGTGCACGGATTTGTTGAAAACGTTTTACGAGTCGAAGAATCACCAGAAGAAGGCGATTCAGGCGAGCAGGTAGTGTAACTTGTTTAATGTGTTGGATATCTATCTGTTCTTTTTTTTCGCTTGACTAGTTTTCAAGATCTCAAACGCGATCTGCAGACACGATTCGTGACAGAGACATTTGGTGGCGAGACGTTTCTTTCTGAGGAGCTGGCTATTAGTGTTCTACAGGAGACCAAGTTGGCTTTCTCGCGGTGTCAATTGGTATGCAGCGTGTGAGTGAGTGCTTGCGCTATTTTCTTTTTTCGTGTAGCTTTCGAACTCCAGACAAGCCGTCTCGGAGAACGCTGAACGCATTCTTGACATTCTCGTTAATTATCTCTGTCAAGAACATCTCTCTTACGCGATCGAACTTGGACTCTATGGTAACACGAACGGGCGTGGTTGGCTTAACCTCATTCTGTGGTGACTGCAGGTATTCCAT
>JAQGBB010001357.1:0-13732 GCA_034691745.1 Prismatolaimus dolichurus
CATCGCGATAGATGCGATCGAGAATGCTGTATGACATCATGCCACCATATCCGTGCAAAATGTACGGCGCGTCGTACTGTGTCGCGAGATAGTCGACGTACGTCAGATACGTTCCTTCATGCTTGTCCCAGCCGCCGATCATTAGATGAACAAAGTACGGTTCCTACATAGCCGCAGGCGCGGATGAAAAAGGGCAGTGACACTCGGTTGATGCATCGATGTATTTATCTCTTACAGACGTTCGCAACGCGTCGGCCATCGTCTTTCGTGTAAAGCACGCCGCAGCTTTCGGACTAAGTTCATAATCTGCACAGTAAAAAAACAATCAATACTGCTAGACATGCATTACGAACTGCGGCCGGCTCAGCCCATGCCACAAGCCATATTAGAGAAACTAATGCAATCACGTACAGTACACACACCGTTTCGCATCTTATAGAGTTGAATGTTTTTCGCAATGTACTCGGCGAACTGGTCCGCCTCACCGCCCTCGCCGATGCACAGCATTCGCATATTCGTCCCAAGAGTGTACGACTTCTCCCTATCTACAACACAAAAAAAGAGTCGCAGCCATAAGTCACATGCGTTGTGCATACAGAGCGCGGTGTACGCTATAAACAAGCTGTTACATACTGTACGTTATTACGTATAGTATGTATATATTAACGTATAACTAGTACGTCGACAGGCCCACATACGTACCACTCTTGAGCACGCCGATTCCGCGCGCGACCATATCGTCGGACGCGAGCAGCACGAACTCCTTCGTTTTGAGACCGAACAAATAATCCATTTTTGCGAACTACCGAGACGGCCCGAATAAAGACGATGAAACGAATGTCTGCACACAGAACAGACACGTACAGATACATAGATCAGATTGATACACGAGTGGCAGGGCGACGCAGGCTATGCCGACGGCGACTGTGTAAAATGGAGAAGCAATCACTCAGTGATGAGCAAGCTCCTGACGCTCAACAAACAAATGCTGGAGATAAAGGACGACGTCCTTCTCGAGCATCGAGTATAAAACACACAGAAAGCGCCGCTTTACGAATACGAACGCATGTCGGAAAATAAAGCAAAGCATCTAGTCGGCAATAGCATTTGAGCAGTACACGCGCGGTCAGACGCTGATCATCGCCTTGAGCGTTTCCTTCACGTTGCCTCGATGCTCGCGAAGCTTCTTCTCAGCCGTCTGCTTGCTCACCTCCATCTCGTGCATCTACAATGCAAACGGCGGAAGATGATATAGAAGCAATGGAGAAATAAGGTTCTGTACGTTTTGATGCCAACATACAATCAGTTCGACGTCTTCTTTTCGAATTGTAATTTTTGCCAACTCTTTCTCCTTCGCTGCGTCCTTCACTTCCTGATTCTTCTTGTGTGCGAGAAGGGTGTCGAGCTAAGCCAGAATTGACACCCTTCATAATACCGTTCCTGTGACAGGCAGAAATAACGGCTTACCGAAGCTGATGCTTGAGCAGACAACTCTTTTTCCTCTTCGTAGTCTGTCACTTTTTCCAAGTCAGCGGCGCCACTATCGTGCTGTCGCACTTTTGGTGTGTTTTCTGGTTCGTCGAGAAGGGCGTCGTCGTCCCTTGCGCCATCGTCATTTCCCACTAACGACATTTCCGAGTCAGCAAGAGCGCACTCACTTCCGAAAGCCAAAAAAGGAGAAAATCGCGCGCGGAACGAGATATACCAGGCTGACTGTGTCGTTTCTATCGTGCGTTTATTACGAATGTCTTTGCGACTGCAAACGCTGAATATGCAACATCGGTGGCATCAACGTTAAATTGTTGCATTGGCCAACTGTTTAAACTCCGCTAAAACAGTTGGCCAATGCATCAACGTTAAATTGTTGCATTGGCCAACTGTTTTAGCGGAGTTTAAACTGTTCAAGTAAGGACTTTCAAAGTAAACACACGATAGTAAGGTTAGTGTTCGCTCGCAAATATAGTGTAAGTGACTATGTCTAAATTGGATTACGGTACCAAGTTCACTGCCTAAGTCGAACTCGAAGGCCAGCTTCCTTTTCTCGATGTTTTGATTAGCAAGTGGTTGGTGGCTTCTCGACGCAAGTCTACCGGAAGGCCACTCATACTGATCACTATCTCAACTTCTCCAACCATTCTCGTCAGGTCAAAGCACGTATCATGCGATCATTCGCCCTTCGCATCGACTCGGTCTGCTCTTCTCCGCTGTCAACTACAGCCGAGCTCTGTCACATCCAGGCTGCTTTCCATGACAACGGGTTCCGGAATGGCCTCATGATGCAGGTGTTCACTCGGCGAAGTGCCCGAAGAGAAAAGTGGCTCCCGGCCCTACCTTCTGCCTCGACTACGTCCCTTCTCTCAACGATCGCCTGTCGCGCCTTTTGAGTCGCTTCGGCATCCGTACGATGTTTTGGTCGCCTCGCAAACTGCGCTCTTCACTCTCTCTCTCTCTCTTCCGAAGCCACGCCTGCCCACGCTCGATCGCTTCGATGTCGTCTACAGGCTACATTGCAGCTGCCCAGCTTTATCTCGCTATACGGACAAGACCGTCCGAACGCTTCGCACTCGCTTCACTGAACATGAGAAGTGCATCGCTCGTCGCGACGTTGCTGGTTCCGCTTTAGCCAAACACGTCGCTGCCAACAACTGCGCGTTCGACTTCATCAAGCTAGCGTGCTTACGTGCGACGGCGACGAAGTGGTGTAGCGATCACCAACGATGGACAGCAGCGCATTGCGTATTTCTACAGAAAGGCGCTATCCATTGCAGGAGGTGCTGGCACCAAGTCTTGCTTCTGACTGATGAAATCTCTATTTGACTCAAAATTTTCACTCTAATTTGCGAGACCTTGGTGGAGAGTTTCATGCACAGAAAGCTTAATTACCAGCCTTTTCTCACGAATGTGAGTGCAAAATGACGGGACGAAAATTCCAAACATAATTCTGCGTTGCTTCGCTGCGTATCCAAGATTTCTAAATTTTGAGGTCAGCCCTCAAAATTTTATGGAAAAAATTTAACTCCAAAATTTTTTCTCTTTCCACACGAGATAGCCGGTAAGGAGGGGAATTCGGATCACCTAAGATTTTGAAAATCTGTTGAGGATATTAGGAGAAATCGCGAAATCATTTTCGAAGAGTTTTGCCGCTATGCGTGCAAAGTCAACTTACGTTCATTTTAAGAAAATGAGCAAGAAAGCATTTCCATCCATCTGTTGGATTTCTAGGCATCTTTATGACACAGGGAGCATTCCTCTACGGGTCGAGTCCAAACTGTGCCATAGTCTTCGAGAAAACCTAACTTCTCTTTCAAAACAATGTGCGAAGTCACGGAGTTCGGGTCGCGGGATCTATGCCAGCTTCTACAGGTGCGACACGATCGATTCAACTCTGCTATTCTTATAAGTGTGAGGGACGGATAAATGTCCGAGAAAAAGAGTTCGGCAGATAGTTCGTCAGCGCGCGCATACGAGAGGCACAAACACTGGACAGTCACATGTGTAGAATCGCACAAAGCCACCATGATCTTCACCAAGCATTATGCTTGCGCGTTACAATATTTTATATTTTTCAAGAATTTTTTCCAATGACCGCCAAAGTATTCTCTATTTATTGGAGGCAGAGTTCGCTCAAAAAATGCGTTTTGAAAAAATCTGCTTGTGGCAATCTTACGTGGACGGTGTCGCCTACGTACCAGGGCAACACCCTACGTATTGTGTGTATGCAGATATGTAAATATTTCGCTATGTGCATTTATAGTTGTGTGTATGTAAAATTGAGTGTGTATGTATGTAGATTGTGTGTATTGCTGTATGCGGATTAAATTCATAAATCAATCCATAAAATAGATTTATAAATTTTATAGATATGTATCTATGTATTGGATTGATGGCTGCGTGTATATATTGGGTTGGCGGCTGCGCACCACTTGGTGTGTTTTCTGTGACCCCAGATTTTGTCGATGACGATCGGAAAAATAAAGCCTACACGAAACGCTAGCGAGCTGTATGTATTGTGACGTCACCTCGGCGGGGTCTAGCCGAAAGTATAAACTGATACTGCATAGGAAGTAGGTTTACTGAAAATCGACAACAAGCGCTTCTTCTACGGCAAGGCCGATGAGCTTTGCCTACATTAGGTTTCCCCTCTCTCCTGCTGCACATGATCCCTACGCATGGTCGAATGAACGTCACAATTAGATAAAGTTGCTTTGTAACCATAACTCCAAACAGCGTCGATGATTATACTTCATATGCGAATCAATATTGTTTCATAGTTTCCGTTGTCGTGTACGCTGTCAAAACATTAGCGTTGTTATGTTTTCTGTACGCTAAAGTGCACACTCCAGCTTGACTTCTTTCGTGGTGACGTGAGGACGACGTAGGCGACCCGCTGACGCGTTCGTCTGCCTTTATCTCCTTTTGCGGTCGCAGGCGAAAAAGCCGAACGAAGAACATTTTAATCCGATGTATTGGCTCTGATCCTCAGTTTCTTTCTGGATGTTGTTCTCCATCTGCTTTGATGTCCACAAAAGGTCCAGCATGAATGGTTAAACGCTTGTTAATTCTAGAAAGTTATTCTCCTGGTTTCCGCCGCTGATTACCGTCTACGCCTAACATATGGGCAGCTGTGCTTCACAAAACCCTGCGGCGCCTGGTGCAGCAGCAGGAGCTGCCGCCGGAAAACCTCCACCAGCTGCCGGGGTATACAGCGTACTCGAATGCAAAATTTTACATGAATTGGTCTAAGTATGCTTGTTCACACGCAAGCCGATACTGCTCCTTTAGGGCGCAGCTCAGCCAGGTGGACGTCAGCACAACGGTGTGGCGTCAAACGCGCGAAGAGAGGAAGCGGTATGCCGGCTTTCTTCAACATCTAGTAGTCGAGTCGTCTTCAATTATGCATAACCCTGTCCGATCCGATCTACTCTCTAGGTCCCAAAAATTGAGCTTACAGATAAAGTAATCCAAGACTATGTCGACCTGGAAAAAGAGATCTACAGGCATGTTTCGAATAGAAGCGATGACCGATTCGTTGCTGGATGAAAGAAGCTAATGCAATCTTTCGATGATCGATTAGGTTGGAGAAGAAGAACGTCGTCAAGAAGTACGAAGCGAAAACGCTGCATGCCGACGAGTTGAAGAAGACTTGTGACCAGCTTGAGGCTACCTACAAGGAGCTGAAGAAACAAACGTACGCTAACATGCAGAGAGGACTTCGTCAGAGACTGCGAATTAGCTATTGTCTCTCGCGTTACAGGGAGAAAGAAAAAGCCGATGTCGAGAACATTGAGCAGCCGTCGGTTCGTGCCTTCCTCAAACAACAAGGCACGTACGACGAAAAGTTCAACAAGGAGCAGACGCAGTATCTCGATTGCCTGAATAAGCAAGAAGTCGCCGAAAAAGTGAGACGCTGAGCCGGCGTTGTTGATTGAGGACATACATTTATGACGTCACGCCGGTCTAGATGATGTGGGGTCTGGTAAAAAGTGACATGATGTGAAAAGATGTGGGCAGATTCAAAAGTCAACTCTTTACATGACGTCATGCGTGTGTGTAAACCGCTCGTTCATGAGGAAAGGAAGAGCCGACCGTTTTACTCGTCGGCTTATTTGTCCGCACAGGAACTGAAAGGTGCCAAAGCCCAGTACGAGCGAGCTGCGCGAATCGCGGAGATCTACAAGCAGCGTGCGGATCGCCTGGCCGACCAGTACGAGAAGCAGGACAAACTACTTGGTTCGTTCATTTATCGTGGACGAAATAGTCCCATCGACGTTATCAGAGCTAACTAGTAGGGCTACTACATAGCTAACTGCGTCTTTTCCTTTAGCGGGTATCTTCGGTGGACAGTACGGAAGCGAGCTCGAGAACAAGCTCGAAGGCGAACTCGACGACGCTATGGAGTGGCAACAACGGGTCGCACTAGCCAAGTTCAAGTGGACAAACGCACGGGTATTGCTCGTTCACGCTCTCACGCAGATGGCATTCGGCATCAAGCGATGGCGGGAGCTCGAGACGATCGAGCTCAGGTGAGCGATGCCGCAGCCGCGGTCAGGAGCTTACCACATGGATGTCCTTCGTTGCAGCAACACGCGCATGCGATACTTCGCAGCCGCAGAAGCACGCAATAATTTCGTCGCTGCGAGCCAGAACATTCAGTCGGCGAAGGTCTACCTGGGAAAGGTGAGCAGAACCTTCGATCTGACCCCACCCAGATGTGCTAGGCCACCCGACGAGATCACTTAGTATAGAATTGCTCCTGGATAACTATCAGCACCACCCGCTTGCGGCTCTGATTTCAGGTTCAATTCCCGTACTGTACGCCAGACGAGATGCAGGGCCTGGAGCAGTCGATCAACAACGCGTTCACAGACATTCAGTCGAACGACAAGTATCAGAAGTCGCTCGAGGTCTACCAGTTTACGCACAAAAAGGTCGCTGCGTTGATCCAGTGGTTTGATCAGGCAAGCTGACCAGCGTTTCGAGGCTTCGTTCTCGTGCCATACACCTAGCTCTTCGCGTTTGTACAGGTCATCAGCCAGACAATCCTCAAGGATCTAGAAGGTGCGAACAATGAAGTCGGACAGTTGCACAAGGGCCTTCGCGAAGAACGACTGCGCCTCATTCGCGAGAAGGCCAAGGGAACGCTTGGAAAGGACGTCAAAATCGAATATGACAACGGTTCATATAGGCCTATCTGTCTGACTGACGACTGTAGGCAGAAGCAACAGCGTGAGATGTTTTGTAGTGACCGACGACGACGAGAAGGACGAAGAGCTGCTGGCCCTTGAGGCCGACAGGGTCAAGGACGGCGATGATCTGAAGGGCGAAAAGCTTACGGTACCCCGGAGAGATGCCAACCTCGCTAGACTGGCTAGATAACACGTTATGCGTTTGTGCATCTTTTTTTCCAGCGTCTGCTGAACATGTCTCAGCCGGACGGTGGTCGAGCGCCGAGTCCGCTGCCCGCTGGTCAGCTGGCACCACTGCCGACAAACGAGTCTCTCTTTGGTAAGTAGGCGGACCTGTTTGCCGAATCCGACAAACGATGATGTCGCCGAGCAACCCCAAACACAGACCCTACGTAGTTCGCACGCGCCTACCTCGTCGCCGTGGCGACATGAGAGACAGACGTCAGCTTCAACGCATTCTTTCGCGCTCGTGAACGGGAAGAAATGAGGCTTGCATTCGATAATCAACTTGAGCTGAATGAAGTGGCCTGGCCACATCTTTCTGGCCAGTTCCAGTTGGAGGTTGGGGCTTGACCATCCGTTAGCCAGAAAAATATTGATTCGACGATGCCCACCACTAGTTAGCTTTATCTAGTCAATGATGCTGGAAACTAACACACCGGGCAATTGTGACCTTACGTCGTTAAGGCAATATTGCGAGTATGCGCAAGGAGCACGAAAAAGAGCGAACTGAGCTCCAGAAGCAGCAGGAGGTGGCAAAGATCAAGAACGAGCAAGGTCTCCAGGCGAAGCTCGCTCAGCGCCGAACTCGCAAAGAGAGAAAGACGAAGAAGAAGGAAGCAAAGGAGGGAGCCGCTGCTGCTCCTGCCGATGGCGCCGCACCAGCTCCGAAGCCAAAATAGTCATCGAAAATCTTTCGCAACTTCATCAAAACACGTTGCTTTGTTCTCATTCGCTGGCTTATAAACCCCTTCTGCTCTTTTGCGTACAAAGTTACGGTACGCCCAAAACACGTCTATGTTTTTTCCCTTGGGCAATGCTCGTTGAACAAGCTTGCCGCAAAATGTTCTATAAAAAGGAGGGCTAACCTCGGTCGTAATCTACGTCACTACATGCTCCATTCAGTCTGTTGTGATGCAGGTGAGCATCGAGGGTATCTTCATTAGGTCTCGCTGTCAATGATGCTGTGTGTATAGTTTGTTCAACCATTCGGTCACCATGTCTGTATTGTACCTATCGTCTGCTTTACGCCTATGTGCGGAGATTGGTTGTTATGGGCTATTCTTTATTTTTGTCGTTTACGCCTCGGTGTATTTATGTCACAAGTACGCGCTGTTCTCTTTACGTCAGGCCTGCTTTGTGTACATAGTACACACTGTACTTTTCCGATTAATCCCACTTTCCCGAAAGCACTTGAAGTCTATTAAAGGCGTTCTGGTTTGCCTATCATGCCCATCTTCTCTCATCTGTCTGCCTTCTTCTAAAGCCTTCAGTCTGGATGTGGAGTCGCGCCTTTTCGGGTGAGCGGCGAGCAATCATCGATGTGCGTCTTCCCGTCATTGTGATGTAAGCACGAGACGATGTCGATGTTACTCCCTTCTATTTTTTTTATAGTCGTCGTGTGAGTAAACTATGCTTTTCCTTAAATCACGGAAGCTCGTACATCACGCCATCAAGCATTTTATTACAGTCAATGAAAGTCACGTGCAATTAGCGTAAAATGTACGACAAAGTATACGGTAGCAATAAAAGTCTAGCTAGAGCTGTTGGGTCGCCATAGTGGCAAGTATCTGGTGACTGACTGATAAAGCGGGAGCTCAAAGCTGCACGTGCGCATGCCTGGACACTATAGTCGCAGGTAAAACGCATAGAATGAACACAAGAAAGTACGTAGTGCGTACATGTAGCAAGTAGAAATTGTCGACGAAAAGTTCATCACTTTCGCCTCTCGATCATGTGCTGACCTTTCTGATCAGTCCTCATCGGTGAGCTAAACATCGCCGCATGCGTTGAGGAGATTCTCGCAGTCTATCTGTTTCGGCGTGAAGTCGGGCGAGCAGAGTGCGATGCATGTCGTTTGCGAGATGCTCGGCGATCGCCAACTCCAGTTGTCCCACCACGACGAAGCTACATGCAGACGGAAGAGAAAGTGACTAGCAGATGATTGGTGTCACAAACACAGAGCAGCTGCTGCTGCACCAACAGAAGCAACTCACCTTGACTGCTATCGTCGGAGACCCAAGCCCGATCGCGAGGACAGTCGCACACGGCATTGTCACACGGGCACGCGACGTACGTGCGATCGTAGCAGTGCTTCAAGCAACGCTTGGAGAGCGGCTGCGGCGCTGGCGTTGTTATTTGAGCTTGATTGACGTTCAGCTGCAGGCGAGGAGAGTGGAGCTGCATTGGACGACGGCCGAAAGTCTGCTACTTTACACACCTTTACGATGTTGGCGCGAACCGCTGATCCGCTTTGCTGACGAGCAGATCGGATGCCGAAGACCAAGCCGAGGATGAGTGCAAGAATGAGGAGAACAGCAAGTAGGATGAGGGCGACACGAATCGCCCACCACGTGAGCAGCCTCGTCCGCTTTGGCGGTGACTTTGCCATCTCGAACTCGAGATAGGCATTTTCCTGCAAGCAAGTGAGCGATCGCCTGCACGCATCGTTCGAGCTATAACACATACCGGCTTGCACGGTTCATTGCCCGATTTGCCAATGCTCGGAAGAAAGACGGGCACCTTTGCGGATGCCATCGATGGAACATGCTGTGATGCCTTTGCTGCCATTGTTTCTGAATGGCGTTGTGATATGCGAGAGAAGTTTGATGCGATAGACTTGAGACGTTGGTAAAACAGCTCAGAAATTATTATGAGATTCGTCGCGATTTTTCCAGAACTTACCTACCTAATCCAGAAACCAGTATCATAAACCTGTCTTCTGCTCTTCGATATCTATCGCTGTCGGCGATAGACGAATGATCACTTCATCAGAAGATGGAAACAAGAAATTTGCTCTGAACGTGGCTTCGTTTGACTGACTCAGCGCAAGCTCTTTTATAGCTGAGAAGAGTTGAGGGAAGGCTTCTGAAGTTCTGGCCACCGATTTGGACCGATCCACTTGTGCCACATCGCAACACATACCTCTCAAAACTGCACTGAAAGTCGAAAGTGAACACACGGAGGGCAAGACATGTTTCGCATGACTCTATGAGCCTGAGGCGATGGTGAGACATGGAATGGCTGAAAACCGAAGTGCGTCCTGTCTATGGCAAATAACACAAACACAGAGGCTTCGCCCCCCCCCCCCTCCCCGAACCCCCTACCATTGGCAAGTTGCTCACGCTGTCCGCTAACTTTGTGGCTGGAGGATAAGGGGATACGGGAATAAGGGGGATAACCTCAGTGTGACCGTATAGCTATTCCTTTTATTCCGCCCTTCGCGCTCAGGCAGGATGCAAAAAGCAACCGCAAAACGATTTTTTTAATGTGAGATTTTCATTCCGATCCGACGTTGGGCTCGTGAAGAGAGATGTGATTAGTAGAGCTAATGAACAGAATCGCACGTGCATATTTGCAACAAATGCTACATTTTCTGTGCACAGTTACATATCCAACATTTAGACAACCGAAGCAAGGCTGTATGGAAAACACAACAACGTCTCAGAGACTAAGCTATAATACACAACTAAACATGTATATAGCCACTACACCTCAGAGGCACAGCTTTTAAACTAAACCTAAACTAATTAATGTGCACAATATTATGTGTAGCATTTCATCAACGATGCTCTCTCAAGTACTTACGTAGTACTTCGCCTCCACGCTACAACGAGCATTATGCCAAAACAGCGGTACAAAACTTGGAAGCACGCATCATGAAAGTGGCAAACATTTACAGACACCACATTCGACGCAACCGACAATGCGCCTAAAAGCCTCTCAAAGCAGCCTGCTTCAGACAAGTCCTGTTACAACATTGTCAACCACGTATTGTCGGTAAACCCGATTCCTCTTTCCACCGTAACGACAATACAATCAACACCGGGAAGTGCTAAAGCTCACTGTAGCTTCATGGTATCCCCTTAACAGCATTACAGTAACCGAAACCGAGCATCGGGCACAATACGTCCTGCTCAGTTCACATGGAGCCGTCTACGAATTCAGCGGCAAAGCTCGACATATTTTACGCAATTTTTAGTGCTAGCTGTTGTACTGCTCGTTGTACTGCTGCCCCAAAGGCCGAAACAACGGTAGAAACGTAAAAAGCTACGCATGGACTCACATTGATCTAACTGCTCAGTTAGCACGCAGTTGGTCTGCATGCACGACACTCACATCGATCGACGACGCTCACGTTGACTGTCTGCGGTCCCTCGACGCAGTCGAGCTCCAGCTGGACGCGCTTCGTGATGGGCGTGCACTGCTTGCACAGCTCCTCCATCGGCGCCTGTCCACCCAGCTTGTCGGCGTCGATGCGCCTGGCCGGGAACGACCACGAGCCGCAGTTGCCGTGGCACATCTTCGTCGTCACCTGCTTCGACTCGCAGCCACGCTTCGAGACGACCTGCGCGACGTCGACGTGCTTGCAGCGCTCCGAGCGGACTGTACTTTGGAATGCCGCCCGCTCGCTCGAACTCATGACACGATCCTGGCTTCGATCGTGGGGAAAATCATCCACCGTTAATCGCTCGTCGACGCGGTTGCCATGGTGGTGGCGTCGGTTGTGGTGCTCAGGCTTAGCCGATTCAGGCGACAGCGACGTGCTTTTGAGCAAAACGGACACTGCCTGCTCGACTGGGTCTTCATTGCTCCGGTCCACGCTGTACGCGTTCGCGATGGCCGCAAAGCTGAGTTGCAGAATGGCAAAGCGACAAAGAAAGCCGATGCTACCATGCATTTTCATGTTGAGTTTAACTCTGCAAAACAACGTTCTGCTTCGGGTTCAGCGACCTTTTCGTTCTCACGTGCTCAGCGCAGGCCGGGTCAAAATGCAAATGTCGTTCTAGCGGGCGAAAAAATGTGGCTGCAAAACTACCGTAATCAGCAGCTTAAAAGCAATCGCGAACAAGCAGTCAACCTTCCTTCCCTAAAAAATGGCAAAAAGGGTAACCTTTGCCATGTTTGAAAGGCGTCCATCCATCTGTCACAAGCTCGACTGAATAAATATGATAGACAGTTTTCGAAGCGTGTAAGTACACGTAGCCGTGCAGCTAACTCAACGTGCATCGTTTTCGAGCAAAAAGTCAGTTTTTCGACGTGTGCTTTCGCAGTTCATTATAGGTCGTGGCGCCGTCTGGTCACGGACGAACGATAAGCCAGCCACGTTTAGTTCAGCTGCTAGCAGCAGCGCAGCACTCGTTCAGTTGGGAACGCGGACGCGGAAGAAGCGTCTCGGTGTATGTAATATATTGTGTAAACTGAATGACGTATCTCGTTAAACGTAAGCTAACATGCCGTCGTCATTTGAGCCACCGTAATCGAATGAACGCCCTGCAAGTTGAACGCTAATGCATTCTTTAAATCGCTTGAGTAAAGATTGGTATCTTTGTTTTTTGCGAGCAAAAAACGTTTGGTACCTGGCGAAATACTTCGCCGCAATGCGGACGGACCGGGTGCTCAAGAGTTTTCAAGAGTGTTTTCGAGAGCGACGGTGTCGTGTTGTTGCAGATGGCTGCTGGTAAACAGGATGCAATATGCAACCAAAATAGCCCAGACAGAAAGAAAAAGCATAGAACGAACTACTGATAAGTACAAACCTTGATTGATGTGTGATGGCTGGGGAAAAGACGGAAGGGAAAGTTGGGACTGCAGCTTTCTTTTGTGCGAGACATGTGCTTGTGGGGCAAGCGCGAAACTTTGCGAAACTCTGGGCTCTCAACGGAAGAGGGGCTCATAATCAGGAAGTATTTTCAAAACAAAAAACGAACATTTTTGCAAGGGAGCGCTCACGAAGTTGTAGAAGTACCTACATACCCTGTAGGAGGTAGTTCGTGTACTATACTCGTAGTCTCGTAAAATGTATAAATACATAAAAACGACAAATGCTGAGCGACCTTTGGATTTAAAGGGCGAAATGAAAAACTACACCTATTCAGCGCCGCGTCGGCGAGTAGGAATAGACAAAAACATTAATTAATTATTCTCACCATAAATGCACACAAACGTCACTGCGATAATAATAGCATGAAATGGGCGTGTTCTACAATGGTAGTGATCGTAGAAATCCACGAACGTGGAAATCTACGGCTGGCGAGTGGTGAAAAATACCGTAGTCATCCCTTGTGGGCGTTTTGTCATAAAGATAGTGATTTCACCATGTCACCCACCTGAAGAACACGAAGGGAGATTTCCGTGGAGAAAAGTGAAAACTACGGGTGAAAGTGAAATCACTACTATTGTAGAACACGCCCAATAAAGACGATTTTGATATGTCCAGCCAATCAGTATTTTTACGACATGCTAAATTAGATAGCTATCGTTGTGCGCTTGCTTGCTAAACATATCGATATACCCACTTGTAATTTTGTTTGTCGCGACTCTTTGTGCTATAAGAATACAATGGCCGCAAGCTATATTTCTGCCAATCAGTCGAATGCATGAATTAGCTCAGCCATGTTGCGGGCGCAGTTTACTTGCTTGCATTGCTCAAATTCTTAGAGCACGCAGTATAGCTACGCTGGGTTCTGAACTAAATTACAAGTGGATTACACCATGCAAAATTTAGGAAAACCGCCCGATTTTGCTATGCTTACTTTGTTACGTGCACATTTATAGCAAACTGCTTTCTTCTATGACGTAATAGGTCAAGGGTCAAAAGTTCAACAGATCACAACCAGCCATCTGAGCAAAGGAATTACAAAAATTCCGAAAATCGCCGAAAATTGTTTTCCAAATACTTGAGCTAAGCAAACAGCATATTGCGTGTTTTCAAGCTGTAGGCATTAGTTTTAGTCCTAAATGTGGAGCTGCCCTTTGCGTAAACAGGTGGAGTAAATAACTGTGTCTTTGGCTTTTAACCGTTTTTTAATGGCAACCATGTCAAT
>JAQGBB010001358.1:0-13731 GCA_034691745.1 Prismatolaimus dolichurus
CGCTTGCGAATGCTTGGCCGGTTGTTGTAACACGTCGACACACATAAACATTTCCGGAAAAATTCGGCGGATTGATGCTCGAAAATGGTCTTCGATGTGAAACGGTAAGCCGAGATTATGCGAGGGTTTCCCAGCAGTCATCGAAGTCAGCTAGGTCAACTAATAGTTAGCTATGTTTAACTCGGTCAGCTAAAAGCTGGCTGACCGCTGGGAACCCGTACCTGTGGTGGTCCTAAAAACACCTGTTTTAGCTTCGACATCTATCGCAAAGTTCCAAAAGATTTGACGCAGCCGACGCTCACCGGAGCCATAATCTCTGTGGCATGCGTGTTTTTCATGTCCTTCTTGTTCCTATCGGAACTGTATCGATTTGTTTCCGTGGAAGTGTAAGTTGATGACCTCTTCTGCTAAAAGTCCACCTTATGTCCCCTCTTGATTCGCAGAGTTAGCGAATTGTTCGTCGACGATCCCGGCAAGGAAGGTCGCATCCCAGTTGTGATCAATGTAACAACGCTTTATATGCCCTGCGAGTGTAAGTAAGCTGATGATTTGCTCCCCTTTAGTACCCCGTTTGTTGCAGATGTCGGTCTCGACATTCAAGACGAAATGGGCCGACACGAGGTCGGCTTCGTTGAAAACACCGTGAAGACACCAAGTGGCGCCTCCGGTTGCCGTTTTGAGGCAAAGTTTTTCATCAACAAGGTTTGCATGCAGTGTTTCCTTTCATTCCTGAACGCCCTTCGTCACTCAGGTTCCGGGCAACTTTCACCTTTCAACCCACGCTGCTGCCGCGCAACCCCCGAACCCGGACATGAGGCACATCATTCACGCTGTGATATTCGGTCAAGATATTCAAGTTTGTTTCTTTCTGCAAGCGTTAAAGAAGAGAAAATGTACTGTACATATATTACATTAGCACAAAACAACGAGTCAACCCGCCAGCTTCAACGCCTTGAAAGAGCGTGATTCCTCGCAAGGAAACGGTATGTCTAAACTATCGATTCCAATCGATTTATCGATTTCCTTTCAGCTCAAAGTTCGCACGATTACATTCTGAAAGTGGTTCCCACCGTGTACGAATCCCTCGACGGCGAGACCGCTTATTCGTACCAGTACACGTACGCACATCGGGTAAGCTGTACAATTCTTGCATCTTTATACGTACAGTACATAAATATCGATTTTAGGACTATATAACATACCATCACAGTGGACAAATCATTCCGGCTGTCTGGTTCAAGTATGATCTCTCGCCCATCACTGTCAAGTATCATGAACGAAGGCAACCAATTTATGCCTTTCTTACAACGGTATGTACTGTCTTTTTCTCCTTGTTGTGCCGGGCCTTAGTCAAGCTGTTTGTCTGGCAGTGCCCGATTTTCTGTCCAGATTTGCGCCATCGTTGGCGGGACGTTCACAGTAGCGGGCATTATCGACTCTTTCGTCTTCACCGCATCCGAGTTCTACAAGAAGTTCGAGTTGGGAAAACTCAATTAAGCACTCTTAGGTTATTCTATTGGGTGACAACTGCGGCGGCTAACTCGCTGCGGCAATAAGCTACGCGCCAGTTCGTTTGTACAATAGGGTGCATAATTTATTTACGAGTATATCGATTTGCACTTTCTCTGATTGAAGGAAGACGGAATGTCAGTTGTGCCTTTCGGTCTGCGGAGTTTGTCATAAGTGGCGCTTTTTTCCAATTTAAGATACGTGGTTTGACTGTCGGGATGCGAATGACTTGTGCTTTGTGCAGTGGCATAGAGGGCGCTTTTGTGCAAAGTGACACGCGGTTTGACTGCTGTGATGCGAGCGACCAAACGCGTGTACAGTACATATGTCCGTATGTGTGCGAGTTGGTAAAGATTTATCGCTCTGTCTGTCCACAAGGCATATGGATTCGGGAAGTGACGGAAAGGAGTACTCTGTGTGTGCACAACTGGATGCACTTGAACACGTTGAGTATGGGAGCTAAAACCGGCACGCTGTGCACGGAATGGATGGAATGCAGGTTTGCAGTCAAGGAAATACAGCTAAGTATTGTAAGGAAGCAGGACTGTCTGCATTCTAGCACACTAGAGGAGGTAGACCGGTTGCACTTCGTTTCCCCCTCCCCCAAACTTCATTTCCCCCCAACGGGGTTCGACCAACCATATATGACGTCATCAGACAATTTGTACGACCGCATACGATATCTGTGATATGCATTCTTCGGCATATGATATATTACATATGCTAATCTTAGTTTTAAGAATGCATATCACACTATAATACACATAGCGTATGCAGTCGTACAAAATTGTCGCCATAAATGCACCTTTCCCCCCACCAGCGTTTCTTGTACAGTACTAGAGTGGCGGGCCTTTACTGAGCTCTATGAGCTGGTGGCGGACTTTTACTGTACAAGAAACGGTGGTGGGGGGAAGGTGCATTTATGCCAAGTTGTCTGATGACGTCATATGTGGTCAAACCCTGTTGGGGGAAACGAAGTGTATTCAGTCGACCTTATTAGGAGCTATTCCCCTTTGCGAGACTCGCAGGCATGTGAAGTTTTCTATTCTGCGTACCCGCTGTGAATGACTTACACTGAGCTGTGATTCGAGTAAAGAGCTATCCTCCATCGTACCCGCGTCATTACTTGCTGCCCGCCTCGTAGATGTTTTGCAGTCAGCCTGCATTTCTTGTAGTTATCTTAAAGTGTGGCCTATTGGTGTATATCCAACCAAGGTCACCTCATCGAGTTATCCCGTTCGTTTCTTGAAGCACACAGTCTTTACCTCAGAAATCATAGAGAAACAAGTGCTGCGTTAGAAAATCAGCTTAAATAGCTACCCAGTCATGTTTTCAATCCATTCATGTGCAAAAAGAGCAAACTAGCGTTTATACACAGACGCCTTTCTCGCATGAGCACCAAGTGACCTCAAACGCGGGCATTGGCCACACGTAAAGTACGACGCTCGCACCAAAGAAAGCATTAGAGGACGCACACTATTAGTCATTATAGAATACAACGAAAAGGCAAACTACGACTCGTATTACTGTACGCTGCCTTGTCACGCAAACAGTGTTAGTCAGAAGGAGCAAACGACGATAAAAACAAAATACAACATAATGAATAGTTTGTCTCCCGAACTATGATATAGCATGTTTCTAATCGAACTCGTTAGTGTCCATGGAAACTATCACATAAAACATGTAGTGTCCATGGTTGCAAAAGTGGGAGTTCGATTTGATAAACATGATGAGACGACAGTTGAAGATGGCGAGTGCATTGTTTGCTTGCAAGCTCCGGGAGATTAACAGTGAATAAATAGAGTAAAACTCGCTAGAACGACGTTTGAGAAAGGAGTAAAAATAGTTAGTAATGAGTGCTAACGCCTCGAACGGCGACGAGTTGGATTTTGAGCATCTGCAGGTGACGAACAAACAAAAAGCAACGAAAGCAGAGTCAAGGAAATAGAGGGAGAGCTAAATACAAAACGCCTGAAGAGCTGACCTTGACTACGATGCAACTGAAGAGCATGTAATACAGTACTGTAATAAGTAATCCCGAGAGAAGACGGTCACGTGACAGAGTAAGCGGGCGGAAACACGACAAATGAGACGCGAAATTCCATTTCGTGCCAGCACACAATTAATTACTCTAGGAGACCTAACACTGACGACTCGAGCAAACACAGAGTTAGAATAAATTAAATCTCGAAAAAACGAGGACGGCGATGAGAGAAAACTACGTGCCCTTCACGCATCGATGAGGGTAAAAAACAACTGCGGTACTCGGGTAACTATTAAACGACCCCGTTCGAACGAGCATTTGATGCAAGAGCTCAACTCCCTCTTGTACGCTCTGTATCAGTGAAGGCACGAGACGATATGAAGTTCGATGTAGACACAAGAGGAAGCACGAACTGAACCGAGCTGCATCGCTGGCTAATACCCAGCTGACGTAATGTCGATGCGATTCTTGGAACTAGAAAAAGAAGTGGCCAAACTGAATGCGAATTGGTCAAACAGGCAGGACGAAAAGCTGGTCAATGGTACTTTTCCGATTAATCCCCACAAAAAGCTCGTCAAAGGTGCTTTTCCGATTAATCCCCACAAAAAGCTGGTCAATGGTACTTTTCCGATTAATCCCCACAAAAAGGCTGGTCAAACGTACTTTTCCGATTAATCCCCACAAAAAGCTGGTCAATGGTACTTTTCCGATTAATCCCCACAAAAAGGCTGGTCAATGGTACTTTTCCGATTAATCTCGACAAAAGCTGGTCAAACGCACTTTTCCGATTGATCCCCAAAAAATTCCACTTCAAGTTTTTAACCATCGTTATCCCTCAAATTGAAAAAATCGAGGCTCTCTCTCACCTCCTCACCAGTAAGGATCATCTTGCGAGAGATGTTGCCACGACGCGAACTTCGCCCACTGATTCTGAAATCGCGCCGCTTCCGTAATCTCTCTGCAGACCGGCTGTGCATTCTCCGTATCTCCCGACTGTTGTTCAACAGCAGGTGCATTTGCGGCAAGTTGCTCACTGAGCAACTGCTCATACGATTTCGCCCGCTTCCGCATTGATTTCACAACAAAGTTCTTCCCTCCATTCGAGTCCCAAAACTCTCGACCATCTCCAGTGCGGAAGGAGACACAGAATTCAATCGCCGTGTGCTCATCATCGTCGAGAGGGATCACCAAATCGAAACTGAACGTGTCGTAAAGATCTCCCGCTGCACCCTGCACATAAAGAGCTGGTCGATCGAGGTAGGACCTCCAGCCATTATCGGTGTAACGGACGAAGACACTTTTCTCGAACGAGACATTCTTCACTTTGATTGTCCCCGTCAGTCTACACTCAGTATTGCGAACGACGACGTTCTCCAACGCGACATATTGCGTCTCCAACTTGCGCCGGAAGTCGAGGTACTCACTTGCGGGTTGGCGGAAATCCAATTCCCATTGTGCTTTCGGTTTACCGAGCAATTCGAGGAGCGATGAAGACGAATCCCCGGTGTTACCATTGAGGGAGAGTGCGAGTGAAGCAAGTGCTCGAAGCAATGCATCGCTTACTGCTGGAGGGACATCAGATGGTTCGGTAAGCATCTTGACACTGACGAGCTCGTAACCACGATCGTCGGCGAAAGCGACTTTCTTCCTCGGTGAGGTTTTCCTCTGAGGACTTGGAGCCTTCTCGGAAGTAGAGACCACCTTGTTCTGCTCGAACTTCGCAGCTGATGCAGCGGCAGTTACCGACGCGGCGAGAACGAGAGAGGAGAGTTCTCGTTTGATGTCATCGACTGTGATTTGTGCACAGTTTTGTTGCGCCCATTTGTTCAGATTAGCTGACTCGGATGAACTGCGGACTTTGAGGCTCGACGGTTGTGGCATGTGCCGATGCACGAGTGGGAAGGAGGAGACGCGACGGCAATCATAGGGTCCGAAGTGGTCGACGTCGCAGATCGATGGAGATAGATCGGAAGGAGAAAGTGAATTCCAATCACCGTCGCCAGTTGCTGTACGTGCACTTGATGGAGCTTCGAGTAGACTTGAACCACGAGATGGAGATGTACTGAGAATCACGTCCGGGAAGTCGAGCTGGTCTAATAGGAGCGGCATTGTTTCGCTGTTTGAGCCACAAGCTAGAATGGTTATCAATCATACACTGTTCGTTGCTCTCTCCTATCGCGCTGGGACTAATTCGTTAAGTAAGCAAAAAGGACGTAAACAAGGAGGAAAGACGCGACTAACGTCAGCAAAAAACGAAGAGATAGCAGAGCAGAAATCAAAAAGACAGACAGCAGTAGAATAGGCAAGGCTGCTTGCACAACAAGAAAAAGGCGCTAAGTCAGCAAAGAAGCGCAATGACTTATGCGCGTGTTTACCAGACTATCACGTGGCCAAAAAGTCCTTGCTAGTTGGAAAGTTTTTGCAAAAGTTCTCGAGATTGGCTCAATCGACTGAGGATTTCGATACACACCTAATTTCGGAAACATTGGGGCCGTTATTTTGATATATTGGACAGCTCTGGCCTGGCCCCGTGATATTTGAAAATTCGAATTTTTGCCCCTGTGATTTTTTGACGTTGCTCACCATATTTTTTCAAGTCTGTAGAAAACGTGAAAATTTGCATTGGCGCCGTGATTTTGAAAATTTTGCCCCTGTGATATGAGGGTGGTCGCGCCGCGCTTCAGTCTCGAGAAAATCGTTTGTAAAATTTTTCCAACGAGCAAGGACTTTTGGGACACATGATACTTGTCTCATAGACGGCGACAACGCGAGGCAGACGGTGTAAAGACGAAACAAGCAAGCGATTACCGAGGGTGGGAGGTAATTTACGACATCACAAACACCAACGACAGAGACATCGTACCTGCGGCTTCGAGACACAGATTGGAGCGAATAGTGCGGAAAAGTTCGGTGAAAGCAGGCATGTGGAACGCCAAAAACATCGCATACGTTCAAGAGCAAAATCTGCGCGCCATGCAGTCCATCTGACTTACGTCACTTGTGCGTACCATGGATGCAATTTCAGTTTGCTGTCCGTAAAAAGGGGGCGCCATAGCGGCGTCGGATCGAATTGATTACACCGCACGTTTCCGCACCCATTCTGTTGCACGCTTGCAAGTCGTGGGCGTTTTAGCAAGCTTACTCGTGGCCCAAAGCGACGAAACTGCACAAACGATCTCTCGAGTTCGATGTTGATGCGGATGAGGCTCACGTACGCAAAAAATACTCAAAGTACGAAGAACGCAAATGCGAGGAATGGGATTGGATAGACAGACCTGCACGCCTGCTTTGCACCAAGATGACGCAACAATGCAAGAAGCTACGCACGAGACAGGGACCTCTGACGCTGCAAAACAGCTGGTTGCTCAAGTTGCGGTCGTATTTTCGATGCAGGGAGGGGAGATTGCAAGGACGAGCCGACATGGCCCTTCGATGTTTCGGCTTGTAGCGAGCTGTGCAGAGATGACAGAGAGTGCTTTCTCGAAACATGCAGGCAGCGGACGCGAAAGCCGCTTTCCAAATCGATATGCGTGCGTGCGCTCAAGCAAGCGTGCACGACGCCGCCAACGCATGTCTACGTGACGTCGTCAATGATTGGTTGGCAAGCAGTCTCGAAGAAACATGCAAAATTCCGAGCCGGCGCCTGCGTGGGTATAGGGGAAAATTCATTCACTGAATTCCAAACGGTCATTGGTGTACACCCTTCGTTTGGCACTGCACTGGACTCTCGCCAGTTCACACAGTCGACGTAGGACGAGAAAAGTGAAGGAGTGACCCAGAAGTTTCGCTGCACGCGTGCACCAATAACGAAGTGTACGGCGGACAGACGGTCATAATCTGTTTGCCGACTGACGTTCTTTGATGGCTGCCGCTGTTGGTCAGGCAGGCGGCTTAATATGAACGTCTGAGCGACGGATGCCGTCCATCAGTCATCAATACCCTATCCCCCACCGGTGCCATACAGTGTACCAACCGAACGAAGATGAAGTGGCCGACACCAGTCAGCGATGGCTATCCGAAGACCAGTGGCATTGGCCCTTTCCTGATGACTGAGATCAGAATTCACACGGTATTGGATTGAATTGAAGTAGCCGCCCGCCCAACCAGCCCAGCTATAATATGGAGGAGCGCACGTGCGTTACTTCACGTGAAAAGCATTCTGTTTATGTTGAAGCCCCAACTCGCTGGTTGGTTGGGCTGTCGCTGAAGCAGCAAACGTCTTTGATGTATTACCTCACGAACAAACGATGGGGGTTAAAAATAACGACGATTGCGTTCTCGCTGATGCAAACCGAGTGGACTCCACTGCGATCAATCCGCTCGCTCAGACCACGTGCTCGTTCACGTGCTGTTCACAATGTTCTTAATAAGTACGTAAACAGTATCACGGTTCGTACGCAGTCGAGACATCGTCCCTCTTTAGGGGAGAAAAAGTTCAACATTCACGTTACTGTAGCGGCTGGGAAGATGGCCACTCAACGGATGTGAATGAGCATGAGCGGCTAGCCCAGGGCTTGGCCACTTCTAACACATGAACATAGGAAAAATACTAAACGGACACAATTTTGACAGGAAATTTTTAGCTCAAATGGTCAAATTACCCCACTGCTGCTCAGTTTGTTATGAGCGTAACCCCGTGGCAGACATCAGACGGATTCGATCTGCAGTAATACTGACCACGTCACTTCTGGCAGCTTCTGGATCAAGCAGCTGGCTAACAGTATACTCTTGCAGGTTCCGACTCGAGCCGCCTTCTGATGTTAGCAAGTCACGCTGCATTTTCAAGATCAAGTCGAAAGGGGATAGTTAGCACGCGGGGTTGGTCAACCGTTTCGGGAAACATCGTTGCAATGAGGGCTAGATATACGCAAAGGTAACCGTTGATAAAACGCACCGCGACACTTACTGGAACCACTCCAAACGGAGTTCAGTGCTTCAGTGAGACTAGCTGTGCGATCTTACTTTGCCCCACGTTCGTTGTCTTTTTCAAACCAAAAATAATAACGGAGTCACTTAGACACAGGGTAAATGCCAGTTTTCGAACAAACAAAGGACACGATCTTGCAAATTCTGGCTTAATTTTACCGAATTATCTGGGAATTCGACAGACCACGTAGCAAAGCGGACAAAAATCCGATGAAATAGTACTGTATGTGCAAAAAACAGTCGATAATGTTGAAGCGTAATAGCCCGGACAGGCCGCCGTTGCTGAGGTACCACAGGTGTGCAGTTAATTTTAACGAGCAAGACGTGCAATGATTTTAAAGTTCATAATAAATTCTCCTTCTAACGTGTATGTCAATGAAAAACAACCAAACTTGTACTGACATATCCGCACGGCGATGTATTGTGTGAGTGTCACATTGTGACACGGAGTCGGCAAACTCCTCCGTGTAGACTAAAAATCAACCCTAATGGCGGTGCTTGAGAGATGTTCAAGCCAACGTGTTAGAATGAGAGAATAAAGTGAACGGGTTAGAAACTGCAAATTATTTGAGGATTTTATGATTAAAAAAATTTTAGCCCGACCCGAAAATTTTTTTTTTTATTTTTAAAAATTTTTTGCGGTTCCACCACCGACGGTGAAGCAACCAGATTTTTCCCTGCTGCATGTCATCCACGATGGGCACAGTTGGGGATCGAGGCTAGCAGAAATGGCAATTTGACCGGTACCGGATTGACCTGAAAGAAACCTGGAACCCGAGGATCTCCAAGAGTCGATGGTAAACAAAAATCAACTGGCCTTTCAGAAAACGTAGAAAAGTGGCCAAGAAAGTTTGCCTGTCTGGAAATCGTTATCAGCTCGACTCGTGCAGCCGAGCTTTCTGGAACCCTGTGGCGACCTTGAAAATAGAAAAACGCGGTCGCATCTATTTGTGAAGACGCCGCCAAGAACGGTGAAGTTCGCCAGTAAAGATAGGTGACAGAACTAATGGTCGAGCATAAATCATGCCTTATCATCGCAAATAATCGTCACTTTTGATAGTTGACCCAAGGTATCATCTCTGTCTGTTCGAACAATGCGTGCGTTCTTTCCACACGGAGGACAGAACGTGAGTTTCATATTTAGCGCCAAATGAACGGAGCAAAGTTTGTGCTCTCGACAAGGCGCCATGACGGTTGAATAAGTAGCTAGACTGAGTTTAGGCGTAACGAACACGATTACATAGCTCACGTTAGCAGTTAGCTACTCCTGACGCCTGTCGTTCAAACAGCCGGTGAAACAAATACTAAAGCAGTTTTTCAGCTTCTTTTGCTTGCGTCAGTTCGTTGCTCGAAAGTCGAAAGTCAATAAAACAGCGTGTAGTAGCTGCAGAGGGCAAAGGAAAAGCTAGCTAGTCGTAAGAAGCAGTTAGCAGTACACACCTGCAAGAACGAGTCGAGGCTAGACAGCTGAGTCGAGTGCCGTTGCTGACTGTCCCGTCGGTAGTCGATTACACCGCCAACCCGTTGCGAACGGTAGAGGTCCGAGCATCGTCTAGAGTAGTTAGAACAAAGTCGGCAAGCACTGCTGTTTCGTGGCGAAGTGGTGAAGTTCATAGCAGAAAGAGCAGCCGCCCTACTCAGTTGTCGCCCAGATACGCCAGGCTGCAGGAAATCGACTGTCTGTCTGGGCTTGATGGGAGCACCACAATGTGGGTAATAAATCAATGACGTGTGTTAGCATCGTAAATAACAAGCAAACTACGTACTTGGTTTTTGCACGGCTAGTCAGAATATTGATGCAGTGCATGGTGTAGCCAGTTGCTTCGTTGTGGGTTTTCTGTTGTTATTTGCAACGTTCTGTCAACATGTTGATGTGCAAGTCGGCAAACTACAAATCATTTGCTGTTATCGTGAGCGGACTAAGCTAAGTAATTTTGAACTGACCGCTAACTGTCCATGGTGCAGAGTTTGGATTTATGAGCATCTTTTTAGGCCTAACAGTCTGGAGATCGTTCTGATGAAGACACGGCACCACAGGGCTCCCTGTAAAAACATGCCAGGGAAGGAAAGCCGATACTGCAGAAAAATTGAGCTTGAAAAAAATTTCTGGAAAAATCAACTTTTAGTTGAGGTCATCTCTGGCTCCGAGGAAATTTTTTGTTTTGACTCCTGATGAAAGTGAAAGTTATTCCATTATCTTCAATGTCTCCGTGCGAGCACGCGAAGCTTCACTGAGCCAGCCAAAATTCCCGCACTAATTTTCAGCCACAATTGTACTATGTGTTTAGGGGTCATTCACAATCCACGTGGACTCAGGGGGTGGGGGGGTAGCCCGAAAATCCACGACATGTACTAAAAATAGTCTATTCCTATGTTTTAAAAAAGTCCACGAAGGGGGTGGGGGTCTAAAAAGGCATTTTTGAGTCCACGTGGATTGTGAATGACCCTTTACATTTAAAAAAAGTAAAAGCGCTTGGATGTGAAGTATGGAACGGAAACGTACTTCCGGACACTGAAACCATTCTTCTATCCCATCCCCGTGGAGAGCACACCTTCATCGCAGATTTTCCTTCTTGCAGCGCTCGCTAATCCTAGCTATCTACTTTGGGACGCCCAAGCGAAAGGGAGTTATTAATTAAAACTCCGGGCCGGGTTATTAATTAAAATAGTCCATTTGCCCTATCAAACTCAGGGCCGTCCGGGCTACGTACACCATGCAAGAGATCGCATCCCACATGCTTGCACCGCAAACCGCCTTTACCAAACTGTTAAAATAGCAATGATTCCAATAGGTGAGAGGGAAACATGGTTCATCAGGTAGGATAGGATACCGTAGCTTTGCTGCACATATTTTCAGGCGGACCATATGAGCACTGCAGGAAGCAGCAGCACCAGTCAGGCAAATATCACTGCTCCAGTACCCATAAGCTCAAAGCCATCGCCGAAAAGGTGTTGGCACCCATAAGCCAGAAAGTTCGTAGTTCGTACGCTGCTTCTGGCGGAATTTTTCCTCCGGTTGAGGAAGCCGTCAGTCAGCTTTAATATCGGAGGATGGTAACGCATATGCTTTTTTCGCAAAAGCAGCACAGACTGGCTCCTCTGACCCTCACTGCACCTGCTGCAATATGCAGAGGATGGTTGAAAAGCTTGGTATACCTAATCTATCGCCAGCTTTTGAAAGGTCAGTCAGACCAGAGCAGTAAGGATCGTGTTTCGCGCAAGGCGATAATGCCTATCAAGTGACCACTTCACGTACTGAGCTGTGTGCTGGTACGCAACGCAATGGCGACCACGTGAAGTGGATTTATCCGGACATAATAAAAGTGAAGTGAGATTATAAAGCGTCCGAAAAAAAGTCGACAGGAAACTTATAAAGGCTATTGATAGCAGTGGGAGAGTATGAACTTTGAACAATGGAACATTAGGTAACGTCTAGAGACGCGCCTTTCGTTTTCATGTCGAACAATGTGTGCAGTCTGAACAAGGCCACTCCTGTCCACTTTTGACGGACCCTTTATTATGTGTGTACACACACGTATTATACACGTTTCTTCTGGCGTCTGCCTACGCTAGCTATAATAGCTGCAGAGCAGGCGAAAGTTGACACTGGACAGTCAATCAGCTAAGGGGCCATTCATTAAAGCCAGCTATCGCACCGAAGTACTATGCACGCAAAATGACTTCCTTTCCTCCCGCTTTATTGGTGACGATTCGATCGTCTAAGCAAATGTAACTCATCGAGACAATTCGACACAGGCGCCGTCGTCATTCGAAACCCTTCTTGCATTTGATCGACGATATGCGACGCGAGATCGCTCCAGCCGGAAATGGCGATTTCTTTGTCTTCATCGGACAAGTTGCTGTTCTTCACTTCTTGGCTGACGACGAAGTGGATAGAGTCGCGGAACACGTCCCACCATTTAGGCCTGCGAAAATCCGAGACGCAGTTACCTATTAATATGAGTGCACGCAAACGAGAACAAGTCGGATGTGCCGATCCTCGGGGCCCACTCACGCAGAAGCAGGTCAAAAACCAGTTTCTTTCAAATTGTCACTAGAAGGTCCAAGATGTGAAGAAAAAATGCAAAAACATCTTAAGAGTAGTAGGTCTTGAACCCGGACCCCCTGACTGAAAGCCAAAGATGCAACCAATGCACCATAAAGATCACATAAATCGAGGCTCTAAAGCATCAAGGGAAGGAGCCTCATACACCACGTTAAGATAATTACAAGTTGCGGGCAAAGGCAGCTCATATGATGTTCGTCAGTCGGTCTAAAACCATTTATGACAAAAACCATCGACAACAAGAAATTTTTGAAGCACATCATGTGGAGATTCTCTAACAAAATTTTAGCCAGATCCGTCCAGGCATTCTTGACTTATGCGCAGAACATGCAATTTTTACGTGGGAATGGGCCTACTGGACCGGCATTCCCGGGTTGTATTAGGCCCTCGGAGTCCATTTTCTAATCTTCCTACTCTTGTTCCAAGGTGCCTTCACAAAAAATCAACCCACTAGCCTCCTTATTTCGAGAGTTATCGTACACGCAGACACACGTCCCACCGCATAAGGCAAGTGGGCCTAAAAATAATACAGTACCTGGAACCGATGGCGACGAACTTTTGGTGCTGGAATCCGATTTCTCGAAGCACTGGATTCATGCAACTTTCGGCCGCTTGCATGTGAGACACGGCAAGATTGAGAACGTTAGTGAACTTGAGGATCTGACTGTGGAACTCGTTTGACTCGCGCCAGTTTGGGCCGTACCTCGAAAAAATGAAGAGCGGCCGAATGGCGGGTTCTTGCTTGAAGATCTCGTTGTAGATTGCGCAGCCGAGAGCGTGCAGACTGTCGAAGTCATCCTTCCATAGTTTCGTGATTAACTGCTGCTGGTGCGCATTTGGAAAACGTCGGACCGGGTCTGAGCAAGAAAGCAAGGAGAAACACCAAGGTCATTGTCATGATCATCGCATTTGCACGACTGATGGTTAGATTATGTTTCTGCGTTCAATAATAGTTTCGCTGGCAAGCTCCAAGTCGTCGGAAGACGTCGTCAAACTACCACGCAATTTATTTGAAATAAATCGGATTTACCGATTATCGAGGCCCACTGACGGAGCGTGTACACCGTGAGAGCCCAGTTTTTTATTACATTTTCAATGATGGCAACGCAAGACAAAATTTCAGCCAAATCCATTGAGGCTTTCAGGAGTTATGCACACAAAATCTTACATAGAGTCCGTTCCTATAAAGCGCTAAATAAATAGATGTCCACTAAATATTTAGACACCTCGAGTGGTGCCTAAGAAT
>JAQGBB010001359.1:0-13726 GCA_034691745.1 Prismatolaimus dolichurus
GTGCGCTGAATCGCTTGATACGCCGTCGACGATCGACTCATCGTTGTCCGATCGACCTGACACTGGACTCTCGATATCGCATCGTGCATGCAAATGGTACTTCGGATTTCTTCACAATCGTGGGGTTCAGATCATCTTCGTCCTCGTGACGGCAATCACTTGCGTCTTTCTCACGTTCTCTGCAACGAAGCTCACTGTCGATACGGATCCAGTAAGTGAAGCGCTTGAATACGGCGAGGCAGTTGTTTCAAGTTCAAAATAAAAAAGTTCTTGAGTGAGGAATTTTGTTTAAAAAATGAACGAAATTTCGCAAGGGTTTTGTTTCACGATAAAAAATAAAAAACTTTTTGAAAAAGTTTTTTAAATTTGTTTGTGAAACAAAAACTTCGTGAATAAAAAAATTTCTCACTCAAGAAATTTTTTATTTTCGAAACAAATGCCTCGCCGTACTTGAAGCTCTTCTCCGACCAGTTGGAGTTGAAGTAGTAACGGGACGTTCTAACACGCGTCTTCAACCGAACGCTAGGTGAAGCTATACAGAGAAAGTCATCCGCTTGGACACGCATGGGCGAAGAGGCGGCAAGATTTCCTGCCTCCGTTTCACGAAGCGTCATCGTACACAGAAGTCTATCTCGTCTGGGGTATATCGGATCTAGATCGGTCACACTGTCACAAGACTGACTGGAAGAACTGTGGAGGCGTCATTGTCTGGGACGGTATAAAGCGGTAGACTTCGTTTTCGCATATTAAAACTACGAATGTCGACTTTAGATTCATTTGACCTCAATCCATATCATGCTCAACGAGATCTCTTTGTACGTGAGTTAATTGTCAGCATCGTCATAGTTGATCACTCAGTGATTTTTAGCAATTCTGCAAACGACTTCGCAATGTAACTGCGAAGGACATTGAGCGTCTGCGAATCAAGACCGACGCCGAGGGGAAACCCGAAATCCGATGTTTCATTGAGGAGATGGATTCCTACTTCGAGGTAGACGTGCATAACGGTGAAACATTCCTCAACCTCCTTCACTTCTGGTCATTTCTTAGAAGGAGCTGAAGAGCTTTGTGGTGTCGACCCGAAAAACGACTGGTCTGCCAGTTACCGACAAGAAGGTCGAAGCACTCATGATGAGCGTACCGCTTGTCTACAATCTGTCGTCTATTTTACAAAATCAGTTCTTCTACCGGTATTTTGAGGTATGTGGATGTCAACGCCTTTCCTGAAAATATGAAGTTCTGTCGTCTCTCCAAGTCGTCTACCGTACTTTTCCTTTTATGGTCCCATGGGGCATAAAACATATATTTTAGCCATTTTAGAGGAGAAAAAAAAAACATTTTTCCAAATTGTGCCCCATGGGGCACAATTATGAGGGGCTAAAAGTGGAAAAATACGGTACCATTTTTTTATGTATCTCGTTGTTCACAGACAGCGATGCTCTACTGGCTCTACGACGGCTACAAATACCTCCATCCGAAAGGAAACCTCCCATTTCTCATTCCACCCCGCAACTGGATCCTCTACAATAACTTGGTTGGTCACTCGACCATATCAGTCGATCTACAACGAACGATCCTCCAAGGCCTCGGTGTGTTCGTCCACTCCGCACATGTTCAATCAAAATACCGTGCTCTTCCTTGAAGGAGACGAGACCATCTTCTATGGCACGAAATTGCGTTATGCTGCGGTTCTCGTTAACACAACGCTCTCGTGGGATAACATGCTCTACTATGAGGGCATTTCGGTGCTCAGTCGGTGGGACGACTTCATCGAGCGACAGCGGAACGAGCTCTCGCCGTCGCTGCGGGGTGTCTACGTGGCAACACCCGATCAGAATGGTGCCACATCTGGGATGCTACACTACTTCAAAATTCAAGAGGTGCACTTTATAGATCGCTTTGGGGCATAAGTGAATCGTCCCTTTCTCTAGAGTCTTGTATCGGACGCAGTCAGTGGCATCATTCTGAGCTTGTGTCTCGCATTTCCAATCCTCGTTCTCTCGACGAACGATTTCGCTGTCGGTACGCTAGCCACGGTGGCGCTCGTTTGTGCGACGGCTTCGACAGTCGGTATTATCCCACTCTGCGGTTGGAAACTTGGGGTAAAGATTCTTCTTACTACTCTTCTGCTGCGTCTGTAATTAGGCTTCGGGGAAACTCTTAAAGTTTTGGTTAACAGCCTTTGCTGTAGATAGTTACAGGCAAAGATTACGGTATTTACCCGCATTTGACTGCATGCCTATGTGCTCCAGTGACCGGTTGGCGTATTTGAATTATGCATTGGCCTCTTTCGCGCGAAACATTATTTTGCTGACGTAGGCAATAAATTCTTATAACAAAGTCCTCATGGTTAGTTTCCCCGAGAGAATTGATGGAAATGAAGTCCCTAATTTCTGATAGGCTCTCGAAGCACTAAATCTGACGATGATCGTCGGACTAGCGATCGACTACATCGTGCACATCGCTGAAGGTTATCAACAAGCGGACGGGGTTCGTCGTGTAGACAAAGTCGAAAATGTGCTCACCGAAATCGGCATGTCCGTCTTTTCCGGTATAGTTCGAAATGTCTTAAATATCAAGGCTTCACTCCATCTCTATTTTCAGGCGCCATAACGACACTCGGTGCCTCATTCTTCATGCTGTTCGCCCAGATTCAGTTCTTCCATCAACACGGCCTATTCATGTTCGCATCAACCGCACTTGCACTCGTCTACGCACTCGGCGCCTTCATCATCCTTCTCGCATGGTTCGGACCAGAGAGTAAAGCCTACTCGGTGACGAACCTTCTGAAGCGCGTCGGGGCACCGATCGCAAAGCTCTGCTGTAGCACCTTTACTGGCGTCGACTCAGGCTATTGCACCTGCGCAGAATCGACGAAGCTGGAGAGAACTTCAAAGAACGCCATTCCCTCGAAACGAGGCGGTGCGTCGCAGCTCAAACATCGGAAAGTTCATCCGTCGATACACGGAGACGATAGCGCCCATGCTTCCGCGTCTTCGGGCTACGAGAGCGAAGGAAACGCGAAGCGAAGAAGCAGCAATAGCAGCAGTGGAGGTCGAAGCATTCAGAGCCTACAGAAGTCGCATTCGAGGACCACTGAAGTGACGTCGTACAGCGATGACTTCAGTGATATCGAAGAAGAATTTGAGGAAGGACCGCGAAAAGAGTTTGGTGGGCGACAGTCTGTTCCGAGAGCGTTCGGGTCCGTCAACGACGGGTCGAAGCGGATCAGCCAAAATTATCGAATTTCGGTTGAACCTATTCTCGAGGAGACATCGTTGGGTGGGCACTCCTCGCAAAATCTTCGCTACTGACGACACGTCTGAAGCCAGCTTTTGTGAGTTAGACCGAATCTACTCCGCGTCGTTCTGAGCTGTAGTCGAATTTTTACTGTTCACAACTTCTAAAACCGATGTTATCATTGATTCTGGTAAATCCATGAATGCGTGAATTTTTTTTGAAAGAAAACGGGTTCCAGAAAGGCGGTTACGCACCGGTAATCACTGCAACCATAAGCTGAACTCGATCGAGGTTTGTTATTCTCTGCATCAATGCCGATGTGAGAAGGACGTGTTCTGCTAGGGGATAGTTCCGTTTATTTTCGAGAAAGGAAGGACGAAAGAAGCGAAGCACGCACATCAAGGCACCAACTGCGTCGTATACTAACAACAAAGCACCATGCAGGCGTCAAATAATGCACGAGCAACAATATAACAAAGCAAAAGACGGAGATCTCAACTCTTCGATCGACATGGCAACGAGGAACAAGTATGTTCTGTGTAGACCATTCGCCATGATTGCCGAAATAGTCCGGTTGATCACTGGAATACGGTAGTCCTAATTCATCAAACAGAATGCTTCAGTTCGCGAAGTGCGACATTTTGCGAGCGGGTGGTCCAAGGTTGGGATCCGGAAAACCAATCGGCAAAGCCGAAAAAACATCTTTTGGATCTATAGACCAGAGAAGACCATTTGAATGACTAACGATCAATTTATTTTACGAATGTGCAAGCGAAAAATTCAGCAGCCCAACGTGTTTTGGCTCATTCATATATGACGTCACCTGAAAATTCAAATTTTTTTACCCCCCTCCCCATCGTCACCTGGCTTAACACATAAACATAGGCTATATTTTACACGTAGAGTCACCTATCACGTAAAATTTTCCGACCTCTCCCTCGGCAGGTGACGTCATATATGGATGACCCCTTTACAGCAAAGAACATTCCACATGGAGGCGCGCGTTTTGCATGAAATTCCATTCCCCTACTGAACATACTGCCAGGAGCATCCGAAAGCACATCCGCATAATACTTCCTATTATACTTGGACGATGGTATTAAAAAAAATTATGTGTCTCACGTAATACACAATAACTGACAGCGCTTGCACGCCAATTCACCACAGATGATTACGTATACGGCCTTCCTCCTCCGTTTGATATAGGTACTGCAATTACGGGCAAGCTGGCAATGTGTGTGAAGCTTCGACCCAACTCGCGACGACCAAAAATAGGCCATATACTGCAATGAATAAGAATCCGAGCTTCCTCGAGAGTTGCCATTTGCTGAAGTGGACGCCCATGAGCTAGGATCGAAAAGCACGCGAATAAACGCATAAGCATGTTAGCACCTCGTTCAGCGAGCATTGTTACGTACGAACGCTGCCAGCGTGAGGAACAGCAGCAAAGCCCAGTAGACGAGCCCCGTGCTGTTTGGATGAATTGTGGAGCCTGGTGAAGTGATTGCTGTCTTCAGGAACCTGTGTGTGATTTTAGCTGATCCTTTATAAACTTGGCTACGTCGTGGCTTTGTTAAAAGGAATACCATGGTAATCCAAGACCGACAAGCACGTCGAAAACGTTGCTCCCAATCGTGTTGGACACGGCCATGTCGGCGAAACCTTAATAAGGACGAGTCAGAGAGAGAAAGCTTTCGTTTCAAGGAAGCGGTTGCAAGGAACCAGGTAGCCAAGGAACCTTTACAGTACACATATTCTTGCCTCTTCGGCACACAATCAAACTCGCTAGCGCATCCGGGATCGAAGTTCCTGCGGCGAGAAAGGTCACGCCGATGATGCTGTCTGGAATGCCGATCGTGTGTCCGACCAGCACTGCCTAGTTATTTTAACAAAGTCCGCATTTTGCGTGGAATCGATAGAACTACGGTATCGAGTCTTCCATAAAAGATGTCCGAGAAAAATTTGAAATTTTGGACCCCCTTCTCCAAGCTTGTCTGGATATTTATGTGCTAAACATAGGAAATATCCGCAAAAAATTTCAATTCCCAGACCCTAACCCTCCCTAGCTCTGGATGTGTTTTGTGGCAGGCCCCTATTCCAAGCACTCGCTGGCAATAATGTACCATCCAGACAGTAATGTAGGCTAGCGTCGACGTCCAGAGTATCGAGAGGAAGAATGTCGCGAGATAGTACTTTGTCGACGATTCTCGACGACAGTCGGGTATCGTGAACGAGAAGACGAGCTTGAGTGGAAAAAGTAGGGCCCATTTCCATACTGTATCAAAGAAACGAAATTATTCAAGTGGCTTGCGGCTGAACTCGAGATTTTCATGGTACCTCCAGTGGTCGGCTTTGTTTTCCACGCATCGTAGATGGGCACGTCGCTCTCTTCCGTGGCTAGCACTTGCGAGAGTGCACGCGTGTTTCGAAATGTGGAACGACGAGTCGTCGAACTCGTAGCGGTGTCTTGGCCGTTCGTAAGTGGCGGATAACCATACCCATAACCAATTTTGCCTTCACTTATAAGCTGGCGTCGCTATAAACGAGCTCAACTTCACTTCTCTGTCCCACTGCAGAGGGTAATTATTTATAAACTAGCCTCGATAATAAGCAATCTCGTTGCTGCTGTGATTCGCGTTCGCGCGTGAAAGCCGCGATGGATTTGCAGGAATAAGATGAAGTCGCAAAATGTCCACCTGAAAATACGACGATCGTGGAGGGAACACAGCATAGGCTCATTCACATATGACGTCACCTGCCGAGGGGGAGGGGGTCGAAAAATTTTTCCATGGAAGATGACGCTACGTGTAAAAGATAACCTATGCTTATGTGTTAAGCCAGGTGACGGAGGGGAGGGGGTCAAAATTTTCGAATTTTTAGATGACGTCATATATGGATGCGCCCCATAGGAAAGAAGTAAATTTAGGGACATGCCGACGGAGAAAATATAGTACGTACCGGCGATGACGTCGTCCGACTAACGAGTTTAGAACAACGACCGGGTCATTTGCCACAGCCGTCAATTGGCGCTGATACGAGCCATCGGCATTGTCCAGATTCGAGTACGCAGCTTCTGCTGTGCCGTCATTTTCGAATTTAGCTATGTAGAAAGCCGAAATACGTATAGCCCCTTCGTATGCAAGCATAGGAACTTCCGCTTGCAAAAGAGTTTTGAACTTGTAATACCGTAGTCTGCTCTAATTTTTCTGCTGTCATCAGCGAGAAGGCCAACTTGGTCAAACGGCCTGGGAAAATCGAGCCATGCTATTCCTTCGACACGACTCGTGAACCATTGCTGCATGCGACCGCTATACCTGAAAGTGTCACACGATGAGAGGATTGTGCAGATCTGGGCTTTATCTAATTGTAGGCTCGAAACGTACTTCATGAGAAAGATATACAAGCCGTATAAGGCGAGCATGAAAAGTGACTCAAACCATGTTATATGCACGTCGGAAAGGATCTATGCGAGTAAAATTTCGAAATTAGTTTACGTAGCGGCAAAGAAATCAATGAATGTATGGAGGACGTGCATATATGACGTCACGTCTGGAAATGTTGGAGGGTCTGGCTAAAGTTGACGTTATGTGCAAAAGATGGCACATAGTGTTTGTGTTATAAGCAAAAGGAGGTCAAAAGTCAGCTCTAGACGTGAGTGACGTCTCATGTGCACGTCCCCATATTGTGCTTACGAAAATTAGCACTACGATTGTAACAGCGTAGAAGAGAGAGTCGCGAATGATCGGCCAACAATTAAGCATGATCCCCTATGATCAGCAGATAACAACACAAACTAATAAGATAGGAAGAGCGAAAGAAGTTATAAGAGATGCAATAGGCCTACTCTCACACGTCGACGTCTAAGTCTATTATACCTCTTGGCCAAAGAGGATGCCGCAGAGTCCAACAATTGCCAATATATTGAAAACGACCGAGCCAACAATTGTGCCAGTTCCAACGTCACCGTTTGTCACGAACACGCCTTTATGCAAATTGAGGCGACACTCAATTGGTGTCCAACCAACTCGTCGACTTGCTAGGGCTGGGCCATTCATTAATGTCATCACCTCCCTGGGTGGGTGGGTCAAGAAATTTTGCACAGGAAGTGACGCTACGTGTAAAAGATAGCCTATGCACTAAGGCTAGTGACGATGGTCTAAAATTTTAAATTTTTAAGTAACGTCATTAATGAATGACCCCCTCGTGGATCCGAACAATCGCTATATACTACCTATGAGGGCGGTAAAGAGCTCAGGCGCAGAGCTACCAGCAGCCATAAAGGTCGCGCCGGCGACATCATCGCTGAGGTCCAACATCTGCAGCAAAAACGAATTGGCTAATTGACATGCATTTCGGAATGACAGTGCAACGTGCCTCTGAAAGCTTTTGCAAGGCCGGTACAAAGTAGTTATCACAGAGCACTGCCATCGCGACAAAGAGATAGACGATAACGAGGATGTGAATCAAGATGGCACCGTGCGATCGTTGGTAGTCGGAAAAGAGGTCGTTTGGAAAATGCTCGAAGGCAGCTGTAAAAAATTTACGGGCCATCATGGAGGAGCCGCCGTTTAGGCTAACACAAAAGTTTCAAACTACAGAGTTGTACCTAAACTGGTACAGTTGACAGCGGCAGACCCCAGAGTGGCGGTCACCGCGGCGGACATAAGCGGCGTTGTGGCGGTGACGGCGAAGTCGTCGTCGATGGTGATGACGATGTCTTCAGTCGATTCCGAACTTGGCATTGTAGAAGAAGAAAGACTCGCTCAAATGCGGTCTGAGTTTGCGTTCTGCGTCGTCCGTGTTGGAAGAATGATTGAAACCAATTCTCAGCGGAGCCTCCTCCTATGTGTCCCTCAAACGCATGAAGGCAATCAGGCAACGATTTCCGAAAAATGCTATTGTTTCGAATTTCCTTTCGAAAACGCTCGCTTGCATTACATACGTACAGCCGTGTACGGGGACGAATTGACTTTTGCAGTTTCCCAAAAGATGCGACGAAGATATTGTTTCTAAAGTAGCTCAGCTTAAAATTTTAGGTGCAGCGTTGCGTGACAGTGACGTTCGCCGCAGCTTTGCGCGTCCCTAAAGTGTGTGAGATATAAAGTGCAGTTTGCTCATGTGTGAAAAAGTGTGTCCCCTGTGCAAAACATCTACCAGGCAATGACGTGGTCAATGCACCGCTTTCACATCTTTCACTTCCGATGATCCTGTATCACAGGTGTACGCGGGTTTTTGTGGTTTCCGGCACAAAGCCTTGGGGCGGTTATCTTCCCAGCCTGCAGTGGGTGCTGGGTGCTAGGCACCGCAGACCGCAAACCCAAACTCAGCACGACGAATAGGGCGCCACCACGTGGATATCGAAACGCCATCACCATAGCACGTGTAGGGTACTCGTTGCCACCGAAGGTAGCATGCAGTTCGGGAGCAGTGACAGGTAAGACCATGTATGCTCCTGTTGCTTCTGTGAGAAACTGGAGGACCCACGATGAAGGCAACGATTGTCATTGTGCCCAACGAGTCAAACAACGGATGCCATGCACCGAGCTAACCACCCGTTACCGGATAGCTAACCAAGCTAGCTAGCTGTTACCGACCAACCAACGAAGCTAGTTAGCCGTTACCGACTAACCAGCGATACAATCTAAATACAAGTAAATTGGCGAAGCAGAAGCACATCCTGCCGTGAAACCAAAAAACAAATAAAGCCGAAGAAGTGCAGAAATAATCATATTTTAAGCTCGCAAATCATCTCCAACCAATCATTTAATGTTTTCATCATTTTAGGCTTACTAACGAAGCCACTAGGCCTTATGCGGTGGGACGTGTCGTTCGTATGTATGTATGTACGTATGTATGTATGCATGTATGTATGCGTGTGTGCACGATAGCGTTCGCAAGAAGCAAGCAGCTGGCTGAAATTTTCTGTGCGAGTACCCTGGCGGGTATGTAGGTTCAAGTTCGTGAACTACCCATATTGGTCAACTATTGCGGCACCACGTCCAAAAAGAAAACCCCAAATGCACGCTTTTCGTGGGTATTCTATTGAACCCGAAACTGGAATCGAAACTGAAACTGCCATGTAAAAATATCGTGCTTTAGCGATAACTCCAGAATGGCTTGACCGATTTCGCTGAAATTTGGTGTGCTCATTCCCGAAAGCGTATTATCGTTACGCATAAATCGCTGGTCGAATACAAAACCGGTTTTCCGTTTTTTTGTTTAAATTGATATCACTTATTCAGCGATAAAATAATATGCACTTTTAGAGGAGAAGCGAACAGTTAGTTCCGTAGCTCAGTTGGTAAACGTGTCTATCTTATAAACCAAAGGTCGTAGATTCGAACCATGCCTTCAGCAAAAACTTTTTGCACCTTTGCTCCGTGAAGCAAGGGACGTTGAATTTTTGTCGAAAATCTGTTTTTGAACTCGGTAAACAGTTTCGTTGGCGTCAGTGGGCCTCGAGGATCGGTACATCCGACTTTTTAATTCACGAAATTTATATCGCTTCGCTTTACTCTTTGCTTACGATTTGCCACATTGAAACAAAATGCAAGACATAATTTTTAGTTGCTCACTAGTTGTAAATGCGAAGATCGGTCAGGCATCTCTGCTGCGGAAGCTGGAAGAAACGCTAAGCGGGTGAAAGAAATAACATACAATGTTTGTTCTTGACAAAAAGCACTAAAGGAAACGCGAACGTGTTAGAACGTTCGCGAACGTTCGAAACGCTTCAAATACGTTTGTTGTACTTGCGAACGTTCGTTGTGTGACAAGTATCTTATAAATTTAGCAGCTGAAAGGTTAAAGTTACGGGTTTTCGTTTGAACGCCAGAAAAGCGAAAGTCAGGGAAAACTCGTTGTCCATTGTGGTCATGAAGACTATGGTGTCCGTGAGGCTATGTACGGTGCAAGTGGTGTACACGGTGTCCACTGCGACGCTTTGGACATCCGCTAACTATCGATTTCTCAAGAGCGCGGAGAAATTAACGTCAGCTTTTTGCTTCCGCTCCGCCACAGGCAGGATCTAATAACTTCTAGCGTCTACTACTTCTGCAAACACTAAAACGCTAAACCTATGGGTTTTTGTTTTAACGCAGGAACATGCTACGTATTTTCTCAGTGCATTTTGCTTTAAAAGCGAATTCCGTGAAAACTCGGAATTTTTGTTATTAATGCCAGGATGCCTTTTTGAAACGTGTTCTGGAACGCTTTCGAACACCTTGGAACAGTAGACGTTCCACTATCAAACCATGGGACACTATATAGTCTCTTTAGAGACGTGGGCGGGAGTGGGACAACAGTGGGAGGGGAGTGGGAGGGGATCGATGTGCAACCACTTAGCTATTCTTTGTTCCGCCCTTCGGGCTCCAGGCAGGACGCAAAAAGCAGGAGGGTTAACTGGTAATGTTTGGATTCTCCCCCATCCCCCTCTCCTTTCCCTCTTCCGCTTTTTTCCATTTTTCTCCGATCTCCCCCAAGCAGGCAAGTTTTTTGCGCACGCTCTCCCCTTTTTTTCGATTGCCCGTCGCAGCAGGCACCGTACCAGTTTCTCTCTGTATGTGTTACACTCAGATGTGACCGATGCCCAGATATGAACTGGAAACCAGAGGAATCGACTTTTTCATGTGCAAAGCGCTCTCGAATCTAAAAACAAATCCGACTTGCGACATTTTCGTCAAATTCTGCTCTAGAAAGCATCGTACATATTTAGACAAAATTCGAAACGAACGCTGAGAAACAATAAATTTTCTAAAAATAAATATAAAAGTTTCGCAAATGTATTCTTTTTCAGCATTCATTCCGAATTTTATCTAAATACGGTGCTTTTTAGAGCCAAATTTAACGTAGATTTCGAAACTAGCATTAGTTTTTAGATTCAACAACGCTTTGCACACGAGAAGTCGATTTGTCTGCTTTGCAGTTGTCATGTGCGCATCTGTCACATCTGCGCGTAACATTCGCAAGATTGGTTTAAGTTGGACGATTTTTTAGCGGAAATATAGTAAATATCGAGGCGCGAAGCAGAGTGTACCACAGCGTTGCGGAACATTTCATGTCTTCGCCTTGGATTTTTTGCCATAGGCGGGGTGCTCTTCCTCCGCTGGGCTGTTTATCTTGCAAGAGAAAAATCGCTTCCGTGCTGCGTGGATGCAAGATTTATGCCGGCCGTCAAGCGCACGTTATTAGGGAGAGTAGTCTCAAAATGTGCGTTGGCTCTCACTTTGGCCCCAGCCTACTGCTACGCGAGCTACACTCACGCAAAGGCTAGAATATGGCCAATTTATATTACATACTCAACTGTTTTATCACATAAGAATGCCGCTTTGTATGCCTGCCTGTGGATAACGTGGCATTACATGGAAGCTGGGAAAGTCGTCAGCTTTACTAAACCATAAATAAACAACTATAAACTTGAGATCTTCTGTCACCTCGTCTGAGATACCTTTGGAATCGCTTCAAACACACTAAGTTGAAGCTGCGTGTTTTTCACTCAGTCTCCATAGAGCATACTACCGTACTGTAGACCTCTGACATTTGTCAGCCCCAGCAAGAACATATGAGAAGCAAGTAGTTCCGTGCTTTATATATTCGCAATTCACATCACACGACATCTTCAATTTGAGCATCAGTGCCTGCTCCAAGAACCTGCCTACATTTGATACTTAGTACTGCCTTATCGACCCACGTTTCGTTGGGTGAGCAAATGCGATTTGTCAACACCCAGTCCTTGTGCGATGCAGCATTGGACCCCGCGCTCCGAACATTAGAAAAGCTATTGCTGCGTAATAGAGATGCCAGACGACAGATCGCAGCGAAAAGCTGCCACGAGCAACGGATGTGGAGTTATCCTGTGGTATGGGCGCAGCACCTTCTTCGATGGCATTTTCGTTAACTTCAACATAAGTGGCAGGGGCTCTAGGTGCTAGACGAGAACTTTGCTTCTTTGCGGTAGCTCTGGCACCTAGCGCAAATGCTAGTCTAATGGCCGTCTTATTACGTCCTTTAAAACCTTTGGTCATCGAACGACACTTCGAGTTCCACTTCTGTGCGCAGCTATTAAGCGCATGTTCAACGGCGATGAGTAAAAGATGTAGGATTGCAAACACACTCCCACCAAGCCAAAGGGCTAAAATACAACAGATAACAAAATTTCCACTGAGCACACTCATCTGACCATTTATTCGACGTAACGGGTAGCTAAAACGTGCTTTTATATTCTTCGAGTTTTTCTGCATTTTGCCAACAGCAGCAAAGCGACCACCAAGCAAGCAAAAGCAGTTTTAGAAAATCGTTCCGATCACTTTCCCAATCGCCCCCATTCGCTTGCTGTCCGTTCCCCATCCAGCAGACCAAAATTAGCGGAAATTGAGTAGATCAGAAAACATTATTTTTATGCGAAGGTGTCGTAGAACATTTAGTGTTTGCAGGTGTTTCAGCGTGTTTCACGATGTTTTGTGAGTTTGCCTGGACATTGTTTTTTTTCGCAAAGGCGAGAATATTTTCTTGTTTTTCCGGTCCACTTGTTAAATGCTACCGCGGAATTGGGAAACTTACAGTATATAAGCAACTCAGGATAGCAAAGAAATGATGATGCAGAAAAAACTAGAGATAACCGAAATCCTGGCAGTTAGCTATTTTGCTTTGTGCATTATGCTGGTTTCACTCGCGTAACACCATGAAACACTCGCGGTACTTCTTTACTTTACTGACAGTTCCCGAAATTGGTCGCACACCACACACTTCCACGCAAATCGACAAGAAGATCACAAATATCGCCATCCCAACTCCCGGTTTTGCATCTGGAACTTTCTAGCTGCACCCTAATACAGCGTTGTTTGCGAGCGCGCACACAAATTTTCCGTATGCGGTTACACTAATTCGGAATTTTCAGATTAGCTTTCATGCTATTCTGTGCGGGGTTTCACGCCGCACAAAACAAACATGAAAGGTAATCCAAAAACCATTATTATCAAAAGCTTAAGCACTAACTTCTAAATCTAAAGGTAAACATCAACGTTAGAGAATGATGTGAAAATGAATATGAAAACTCAGCGTCGGTGCAATCGCATATGGAAAATTTGACCGCGCACGCAAACAACGCTATATTTGGTTGTCGCTAGAAGGTTCCAGATGCAAAACCGGAGTTGGGAAGGCGATATTCGTTATCTTCTCGTCGAGCTGCGTGCTACTAATTTCTAGAATTGTCAGTAAAGTAAAAGAGTGCCTAATTATTAAATTTCGTGTCGTTGATGGTTTTTCTTATAAGTGCGTGTTGTCTGTATGTGCGTGAGCGAGCCTCGAAGACCTGTGCATCCGACTTGTTAGGGGTCATCCACAAATTACGTAACCCAAAAATTACGATTTTTGGACCCCCCCTCCCCCCATGTCACTTTTTTTACGTGTAAGAGATAGGCTATCTTTTACACGTGATGTCACCTTTCGGCCGACCCCCCCTCCTCCCGTCCTGGGTTACGTAATTTGTGGA
>JAQGBB010001360.1:0-13726 GCA_034691745.1 Prismatolaimus dolichurus
CTTCGTTCGCTTTCTGCCCTTTCGATCAGTCTAGCTACTAGTGCCGAATAAAAGCTATTTCGCACCAGCTTGACTCATGACGCCGGGGTCAGACGAGCGGCCCCATAACACCACAACTAGCACCCGCTGAAAAGCGGTTCTTCGCCTGCTGCTTCACCTGACGTCGCCGACGTGGCTCCTATTTCCGTTTCGCGGCAATAACGCCAAATACGGTGACGTAAATCTAGCCTTTTTCAATTGCTGTTTTCTATCTAAAAGTGGGCAACACCTCCGGTCACAAATTGCTCATCCCAATGGCCGCTAGTCGAGATGCTGCCGAAGGTGAGTAACCAAGACGCTTTTCGTCACGAAGCCTTTTTACAACACGCACATCGGTGCTCATATTCGCCGCTGTGAACGCGACGATGTCGCTTCAGCAACACTGCGTCTTTTAGGCGCTTCAAACATTCATAGGGTTGGTAGTTTGCGGCTGTCCCTTGGGCCCAGTGATTCTAGTAGGATTTTTTCTCCGGGAGGCGTTTTTAAGGGAAATATCATTTTCCCGTTTGCCGCTCTCCGATTCTCCGGGGGGCCAAACCGAATTTTCGGGAAGCCATTGGCCCTCCTTACCCCCCCGCTACTAGAATCGCTGCTTGGGCCCCCACCCCCATTGGGGCAAATTTTCGGAAGTGCCCCCCAATTACCAATGAGCTATTTTTGAGTTAGCAAAATTGGTCGAAATTTTTCTGTTACCGTACTTCCTTGATTAATCCCTCAGGGGATTATTCAATTTTTGCCATTTTGGACCAAGGTTTTCACAAAATAATAATTCCCCCAGGGGGGATTATTCCAGAAGTGCCATCCCATGTGCTTTGAAAATAAAATTTGTATGACGCTAAATTTTGTGCTTGTAATGGAAACTCGCCCTCAGATAGGGTTGGCAAATCCCCGGGGATTTGTCCGCCGTCCCCCAATCCCCAGGGGATCCCCAGAAAATCCCCCGCTTATCTCGCAGGTGTAAATTTTTAAAAATAAAAAAAAATAATTTTTGAAATGTAGAAAATACAATTTTTTAGTCGTAAAAATTTTTTTCGTTGGAAAATCCCCTGGGATTTTTTCCAATCCCCCCCATCCCCGGGGAATCCCCAGAGGGATCCCCGAGGATGCCAACCCTACCTCAGACAATGTGCTCTGACCTCTGTCTAGCCCATACTCTTGCTTTTGACCAAGAATTTCACCGTTACCACGTAAAAAACTGTTTGCCGGCTGGAAAAAGCCATTTATTATTAACTGATCTCTGAGAAAAAAAAATTGACATAATAATTCCCCCCTCCCGAATAATCCCCCGGGGGATTAATCGGGAGGGGGGATTAATCAAGAAAATACGGTAATGTGAATCACCGAACACTATAGTGATGACTGCTTGTCTAAAGGGGTCGGCTTGTACTATAGTAACTCCCCCCTATTCTGACCCGCGGAATGTAATCTACTCGAGCCAAATAAGAAACACTTTTGGCCGTTTGGCCCGTTGCGAGAAGTCGGGGATAGCCAGACACCACAGGTATTTGGGCTCATCGTGAGACTATGTGTGAGGTTTTCTCCACGGCGCTTGTCCTCAATGCATATTGTGATGCCGAACAAATTTACAATCATTCGCGAAGCGCTTTTCACAGGCCAAAAGACCGTTTTCGACTGCGCTCCGTTTGCATCGAACGCAAATGACGTGCAAGAGCGACTCGTCTTACAAAGTGCTTCTCGCAAAGAACGCAAGGCGCGTGCACTCGTCGTAGATGAGTGATAAACCTTCTGGAAGGATAGAACTTTTGCTCGCAGTGGGCACAAAAAAACGGGTGCTCATCGCTCGTCGCATGCTTTGTCCGAACGTGCGCCTTGAGACCAACCCGCGTCAAGAACGTTCTGCTGCAGAACGAGTACGCCATCGATTTCGTGCGACCTGCATCATGCGTTCTTAGGTGACTGACGAGATGATCGGCCTTGAAAAACGAGCGCTTGCATACGTCACACCCGAACGGACGTGGGTACTCGATGTACTCCGCCCTTCGGTGCCATATTTGGTGTTTTCGAAGGCGCCTTGCGAGAAGCTCCGCCCACAAGTCGAGCACCTATAAGGTCGTTCGCCGGTGTGCGTTCGTAGATGCAAGACGATACTCTAATAGCCGTAGCTTCTAGGCACATGGCCGCAGACGGCGCAGATGTAGACGGTCCTCGCGAGCGGCTGAACATGGCTTCGAGTGTGCTGCCTCAAATAGGGTTGGTAGTTTGGGGCTGCCCCCGGGTCCCCGCCCCCATTGGGGCAAATTTTTGGAAGTGCCCGCCAATTACCAATGAACTTTTTCGAGTTAGCAAAATTGGTGCAAACTTTTCTGTAATGCCCACTTTTCGTGCATTTCCAACCATATTTTCCTCTGAAAAAAAAAATTTTAGTAAGGGGTACCACTTTATTCCCGACGAATGTCCCGACACTTTAGCAGGGGTACCCGTACTATTTTTTACATTGAAAATTTCGGCTCAGAAATGGGGCGTCCCAGGAGGCCCCCGGGGTCGAGCGGGGGCAAAACCCAACTACCAACCCTACCTCAAATGTGCAACTGTAAGGAACGTCCGCTCGCACGACGAGCAAGCAAACGGCTGCACGTCCGAATGCGTCGCACTCTGATGGAATGTGAGCTCACTTCGTGTGGTGAAGCCCTTGTGGCACTCGGCGCACTCGTGCGATCGATCGGTTCTGTGCACCCACTGGTGTCTGCATAGTGTTTGAGGATGCGCGAACCGCCTCTTGCACATCGGACATTCGTGCCGCCTTTCGCCGCTATGGACGCCATGCTCGTGCAGGCACAGATAGTTCGCTTGAGAAAATCTCTTCACGCACGTTCGGCACTCGAACGGCTTCCCGCTGACGTGCGTTCGAGTGTGCTTCCTCAAACTGGCGCCGCTCGGGAAGCGCTTTTCGCAAAGGGAGCACGCGAAAAGTCCGCTGCGTGTGTGCAGGTTTAGATGCTCTTGCAGGGTTTGTTTAACGGCGAACCTTTTCGAACAGGTAGGGCAAGCGTGCGGCTTAACAGCCGCGTGGGTTGCAAGATGGTTTCCGATCGTGTGGCGGTTGGTTGACGTGTGAGTGCACACGGCACACTTGAAACAAGTAAATCGGCAAAGCCGAAAAGGCCACCTGCCGTTTCACAAAAAACACCAGCACATAAGTTTTTAAGCAACAGAGAAAAGGAGGCCACGATTTGTCCCCGTACTGCGTTTTTCCCCAATCTCGTAAAAAAATTTAAAAAAAATTTCGACCCATACAATTGGCAAGTTGGTAGATACCATTGGCAAGTTGGTAGATACCATTGCCAAGTTTACGCCTACCATTGGAAAGTTGCCAACTTGCCAGTGGTACACCTGCACTGCTCACACCGTTCGCTAACTTTTGTCCGCGGGGGGATAGGGGGGATACGGGGAGGGGGTATAATTTCAGAACGAGCAGTAAGCCTCCTTTTGCTTACGCCCTTCGGGCTCCAGGCAGGATGCAAAAAGTCGTCGGTTGCTGACGCCTTCGACTGGCTATAATTTTCTTAAAAATCAAGACTTTGACCGTTGGATTGAATCAACGACCCTTACTCCTCGTGGCATTCAATACAAACCTTCGTATGTGGGGGAGTAGCCATTTTGTAAAGGCGGAAAATTTTCTTGTAGACCATCACTTGTTGATCTAGGATTTGCAATTTGAGACTTCTTAACGAGAGACAGCTTTTGCTACTACCCCTAAATCGCGATTTGAGAATTTTTTCAAGACAGGACCTCGGTGTGTACAGGGCTCAACTCGCTCGCGTTACACTGTGGCCCGTAGAAAACCTGAATAGCGCATGACTACAACATGAAAAGCCAATGGTCGTGGCATGAACTCATGGGTGAAGCGTGCAAAATTTGCGATAATGCTTTGCAGGAATACAATATGAAGTCGGCATGCCGAGCACATGAACACACCAGACGAGTAAAACCGTGGCTACGCGAATCTTCATGCATGGAAAATGTAGGGTCATGCGCAATTCATACGTCGAGTAACACAAATGTGGAGAAATCGCCGGCGTTTTCGCCGGCGAAATGGCGAAATCACTGGCGTTTTCGCGTAAAAATACCCAAAATTACCCTACTAACCTAATTCTACTACAAATTAACCTAACCTACCCTACCCTGCACGTGGTCGGAAATAGGGCAGAACGAGGCCCCATGGGGTAAAAATCTATCCGCCCGACTACCAAGCCTAGTGAAACCCGTGACTTCTAAAAACGCTCAGGAGCTAATACGAACGCTCTCTGCCTCACGCGAGAACGCGATTGAGGTCAGCGATTCTAGTAGCGGGGGTCAGGAAGACCAATGGCCCCAGGAAATTGGGTTTGGTCCCCGGCTTTTGAGGAACCGGTGGTAGAAAAAAAGAAAAGTTTGGACAATTTTGGCCAAAACTCCCCCGGAATCTCTTTTTGACCCCGAAAAAGAATCCGTGATTGTGGTCATCGTCATTAGCGGGCCAGGAACGGGAATTACCAGCAGCTCGAACACCTTCGCCCTCAACTGCGGTCCTCGTAATGTTATACGCATGGTTATCGAGGTATGTGGGGAACGGGCGTGCTGATCTCAAACTTATGGAAGCTTTGTAGCGAGTGTGGGAAAAGGGTCAAAGAATCTGGAGCAACTTCATGCTCCACTGAAGAGACCACGTTAATCGCTCGCGTGATCTCACAGAAGTGAATGATTAGCTACAGTTCTCAGCCTCACCTTTTGTCAAAATCGCTATTCTAGCCTTGCGGATATGAAGTGGCAACAGCGAGTCTGTATGGCTAAGCCTGTGAAAAACACAATGTTTCTCGTTTCCAGAATCTACAAACCGCTCTTCACGTGCGTGTTTTCTGCGAAATGTTTGCTATGCGTCGTGCGAATGTTAAAGCTTTATTACCACGGCGCATGTAGCGACATGTATCCGTCGGGAGCTAATCACACCATCCGGGCTTGATGAGCAGTATAGTATCGATCATCGTGGGACGCAGACTGCGCCCATAAATTCCCAGCTGTCGTCATTTTGAAAACATGACACAGAACATGAGAAAATATCGCCTCCGACTACCAAACGCCCACTCAGTGAGGGCTTCAGAAAAAAAGAAATCAAACATATAAGCTAGCTAGCTACTTTAGCTGTAAGCTTGCAGTAATCATCTGCTGATACGTTAACCACGTGTACAGCCAATAGAAAACGTTGAATGCGGCAAACAGCCCTGGAAAAAGTCGTGAACACACCCTGTCCACAGAGTAGCAGTAGTAAAGACTCGCGCTCGTCTCGAGTCGGCGCCAGATGGTCGAGTCACAACGACCGCCTTTCAGGCCCGATGTCGAGCGACTTGAAGACGACGTAGATGAGATGAGATGAAAGAGTTCGCAGGCGCTCGGGAGCGCCGGAACACGAATGGACGATCGGCGACGCGTTGCTGCTACGGAAGTGCCAGTGCCGCAACCGTTCATCAGAACGGCACTCTGCAGTTGGCTCAGATCGAGCCTAACAACGTCGTCTTTATTGTTATGGAACTCTGCGTGCGTGTTTTCATCCGTGTCGGCCATCTCGTTGAACGAGTCTCCAGCGGCAGCTCCAAGAGGCGCCGCAGTGTCATCGTTTTGCAGTGTTCCCTGCCGTGAGAATCGACGTTTGATAGTCGACAGCTTCTCGATATACGCAATAAACGCCTGCAAAACACGAAGAATCAATCTCTTACTTGCAAAGATACATCTGTCTCGGTTGACTCTCTGAGTCTCATCTGTTGCCCGACATTCAGCTCTTTTGATGCAGTATCAGGGACATGCATATATGATGTCACGGCAGGTTGACTTTTGAACTTTTTCTATGCGTAGCTCTCTTACTAATCTACCTTTGGCGTATAAAAACATTGCTTTCTGCCAGAGGCTCTCAAATGCCGTGACGTCATGCACGTATTGACTACGTATGCATGCTCCTCGAGCAGGTGGCTAATGCATTGTACGTGCTAAGTTTTTCTACGTCCCTCCGGCCTACTTTAGTACTATATACCTGCTCAGCGAGCGACAGAAAGATAAACGCCAAGCAGACGAACATCCAAAGGTCAATGCCCTTGACGTAGCTCACTCTTGGCAGCGACTTTGAGATGTTTCCATATTGAAACGTGAGCGCCATTAGGCTACTGACACCGAGGGAAACGCGTGCCGCGAGTGCGCGACTGTCGAGCCAGAAGGCAAGCCACGAGATAAAGACCGAGAGATACGACGGAAGATAGGCCTGCAGGAGGTAGTAGCCGTGAAGACGCTTGAAACAGAAGCGCACGACGAGCTGATCCCACTCGCCGGCGCTATACGCCTCCTCCCTCTTGATCCAGCTGTAGTTGAAGAGCTCGAAGTCGGCGAGCTGGCTTCCGCGCTCGTCGCGATTCTCCGCCGACGGAAATGTGACCGCCTCAAAGCCGCGCCACTGAAGCTGAACGTCGGCACTGTTGTACGGATAGGACTCGAACTTGAGTACGCACGTGTGTACATCCAGCGGAAAATTGCGAAAGTTCATATCACATGGGCCCTCGACTCTGAAAAATGAGAGAAAGGAGAGATGCTGTAACGGTGAGCCGAATCGTCAAGCTAGACGTATCGACTGACCGCATGCGATAGTTTAGCCAGACAGTGCCGTTATTGAAAATCATGAGAAGCGTATTCGGCGACGGCGATTTATGAACCTCGGTTCTCTTGCTATTCGGGAGACATACGTTGGGCGTCCAGATGTGATGAACGACGCTCTCGTCAAGAGAGAGATTCGACATTCCCGACAACTCCTGAAAGCTCAGACGCGGATCGTTCCAGATCTGACTGTACCAGACGTCGATCTCGAACGATGAGCTCGTTTCGGACACCGATACAATGTCCTAAAGCGACAGTACACTCAGTCCGTCACGCAACGTTTTGATCAGCCATTCCGTCACAAGACTTCATGGTAAGGGACAACATCGGACTGCACGAGATCACGGTTCATGCATGCCTCGCCCTTCGTCGCTTTATTCTTTCTTTTTACTAACCTGGACGGTCAGCTCCACGGTCGTCACAACACTCTGGTTCGTCGGAATCATCGTTTTGTCGTAGCTCTTGTCCGAGATCAAGCTTCGGATGATGCCCATTTGGTTGCCGGGTCGCTGAGAAAAAGGTGTCACGCCTTCAACGCGGCCGAAGAGGACGATCACAAATGCAACAAGTCTTGCGCAAGTCGAAAACTTAGCGTCGTACATTACTGACCGTTGGATGCGTGCTGGAAAAAAATTTATCTGTCTTTCGCCGCGTTGAAATTTATGCTGGACGTCCTTCCAGCAGCTCTTCTACCCGTCTTGGATGCCGTTTCGGTGCACACAACTTTTTACCGGTGCACGGTCCACGTTTTCGGTGCACGTGGTGCACGAGCACCGATGTGCACCGAAAAATTAAAAAATGTTTCATATCCATATTTTTCCACGTTCCGCCGATGGTGGATTGTCTATTTCGCGTGGAAGCAAAAGGCAAACGAACTTACCAAGGCATAAAAACAGTTCTAAAGTTTGCACCTTAGGGTAATAAATGCTCACATTTTCATAGAAACTAAAGAAATTTCGCAAAAAGTGTCGAAATTTTGTCGAAAATCTGCAAATTTCGCTTCAAAATTTTCGGTGCACAGTCAATGCACAAATTTTTTCCTTGTGCACCGTGCGCCGCGTGCACCGAATGAAATCCCTAAGCTCGTCAAAGCATTTTTGGCGAACCAACCGCAGACACAGGCACAGTACAGACAGACACTCGTACATAGCAATGCACGCTAATGATGTCACAGCTCTGCTTGGTTTCCGACTGCCGAGCAGCGTCGAGATTCTGCAGGCGGACTAACAAAGCTTTATGGATATTTGCATTGAGGCAGCTTCTCTCGCGCTGTGCGTCTCGTTTAATTAATTGCGCGGCGGCATGAAAAGACATGATAATCACGTCTGAAAGAAGTGTTGAGCCGCAGTGTCATACCTACGTGCAAATAGGAGAAAAGTGCCAACAATTAAGCGGAAAACGAAACCACGGCTGAGCCTCATTATAAGCGAAGTTGCGAGTTCGTATTACAGCACTGTGTATCTATCTATATACTTGACTACGTAAAACGATCCTCTTTCTGCACGTATGAAGGAATTTCTACGACACGGACGTTCTTTAAAAAGTTATTATTAGCAAAATAATTCAAGGGGCATCGCAAGTGTATAAGGAATAACGCTCCAGTGTCACATTCCGTATGCTTAATATGCATTTTAGCTAAGCATTAAATTCGCAGAACTTAGTCGGTGTGAAATACAAGTGAAGCGTATTCTAAATCAAGAGAGCTCCACTGTTGTAGACAGTTGAAGAAGCTCCTTGGCAGAAAATATGTGCAAGAAAAGTTTTAGTCCGTAAAAACTACAACAATGTACTATATTACTTAGCGACGCTACTTCGCTTGGGCTCGCACTTGAAACTGCAGTTCGAATCCATTCGTTCCATGCGAAGATATCAACCAAACGACTCGATTTCAATTTTGCCCACCCACTATCAAAGCTGTGGTTTATTATCGTAATCAGTCGGTTTGGGTTGGTGTACAGGTACAAAGGATATCTCCGTTTTCAGGGATTTCTTCAGACTCAGTTCGATTATTCGCTTCCATTCGTAAATACCGAACGACTCTCAGAGCGTGCGGCGTATCGGTTCTATTCCAAAAGCATTGATCTTCACGTCCATCGCCATTACATAATCTAAACTTCAGCAAATATTATTTCCTAAACTGCATTCGGTGCGTAATAACGTTGGCGCTTACAAATGTACAGAAGCAAAAATTCAAAAACACCACCTTCTAAGTTTCAGTGCTTGTCGACTGGGGGTTCCGCTCAGTGCACGCGATGCACGGTGCACATTTTCAGTGCTCAGTGACCAAAGAAAAAAGTCTGTGCACCAAATGTACACCGAAAGTTTTCACAAAAAAGTGTAATATTTTTATCATTTTTTGACGATTTTTTGCTAAATTTATTTTCGGTTTCGAAATTGTAACAATTTTTGAGGTCGTGTCTTGAAAAATTTAACGATACTGACCAAAATACAAATATGCAGGCGATTTTTACACTTTCTGTGCTAATCGAGCAATGGGTTTTTTATTTTTTGAGATTTTTCAGTTTTCGGTGCGCATCGGTGCACGTGCACCGTGTGCACCGAAAACGTGCACCGTGCACAGATTAAAAATTGTGTGCACCGAAATGGCATTTCTATGTAGACTTTAGATGACCCATAGGCAGTACTTTACTATTCGGGCACATGTGACGTCACTTTCAAATCTAACACGTTTGCTTGAGCTTCGCTGTCAGTGCAGTGCCAAAGTGGTGCAACTTCATAAGGCTGAAATAGGTATGCTGGGCACCTGTTCAGCTATGAGTGTACATACCGTAGGTCGTAGAAAATTCAGCAGGCAAGCGTCAGCTGGAACATGTTTTAAAACCTTAATTCGACCTTTTCGGCAAACTGGCGGAAACCAGATGAAACGGATCAAGTTTGCTATTGGACTTTTTATTCAAATTTGGAAAAGATTTTACTTTTTATTATTTGCAAACAAAATTAGAGGAAAAACTGTTATGTAGTGGACCACGGAGTGCTTCGCCGGACTTGTTTGTTTCCTATAAGAAAGCGAGAGAGAACGTGGTTTGCCGGCAACAGGAATATCGTGGTCTCGTTTAGCTATTGTTTGAAAAGCGTCTGTGCCCGTGCTTTTTGTCAACAAGCAGGTGCCGGTCAACTGGGTATGTCTGTATATGAAGTGTCTTTATAAATCTAAAGCACGGTTGCTTTTCAGAAATGTAAAATCTCGTGATATGTGTGTGATATCGTACAGTTAGTATATTGACGTCAACATGAAATTATGTGAGTGACAACAGCCCCCCTTCCGCCCAACCCCCAGCCCCACAGCCTCCAGCCCCAGCTCTCTAACCACCAACCCCTTGAGGAGAAATCTCATGCATGTTCGTTTGCTGGTATTCAGTGTTTACCGCGTGAAAATTTTTTTAAACATTCGATGCTGCGTATTTTGTTTGTTTGAAAAATTCAGTTCCTAGCCTTTTCACCAGCACTATCCACAAAAAGCTTGCGTGCGCTGCCGATGATATAAGTGCTCTTCCATTGCCAAGACCAAATTCTAGGCATCGAAATTCTTTCGGATCGGCACTTCAAAGCGATAGCTTATACGCATCGATTTGTAACAATTTGTTGTTCTGCAAATTGTATAGAAAATACTATTCGGCTGGGCGCGGGGGTTTGGGGACTGGGTAGAGGCTGTTGTCATCCACATCATGAAATTCTAAAAGCGCATTGTGCACTGTATTTATTTCTCGATGACTGTACAGCTGAGATGATCGGAGTGCATCTGTCTCCGATGCCAGAATTCCATAGTAAATGAGTTGCTTTTCCCCCGAATATGTTCAAGTGTTGTCAACGCTAGGGTTTTCCTTCCTAAACGATCCAGCGCCATCATCGTCGTGTGCCAGCCGAAAGTCACCAAGGCAAAACTCTACCGTTTTTCCCGTGACGTCTATGCATTCAAAAATTTTAAATTTAACTCAACTAAATAGTTCTGATTGTTCATTTTTCTTTATAGGTTCTCAGATTGTGTATCAAAGTAATGCGGCTATTCCTAAAACCTTGTCAGCATGTATAACTTTTTTCACAACATGCCTAACATTTCCTTGTGCACGCAAGCCGCAAAAAACCGGCTTGCGCGCACAAAGAAATGTTAGGCATGTTGTGAAAAAAAGTTATACTTTCAAAGACAAATTCGTTACGCGTTAAGCTTTTCGACTTTGACCTAGCTTGACACTCCGACGCGGGACACCTAAAAGTAAACACTTGGCGTAATACAGTCGCGCTAAAAATCTGTAAAGCAAACACGCACTTAGTTTATTGCCTTTGGCCAAGCTTGCGCAGAATGAATAAGGGAATGCTAACCGTTTAGGCGACCAATCCCCGTGCATCCTTGCCTCGACCTTCCCCTCTGACAAATCTAAAATTAGCCAAAAATGAAGTTGCATGTTGCCCAGTGTTCCAGGCTGCTGTATTTCAGATTTTTCAGTACACATCATTATGTGCTTTTCTAAATTGGCAGGACGCCTTTGGCTTCGCTTGTGCACCTGTTTTGCAATCTAGCTGCTCTTGCGTCAGCGCACGTAGGTTAGTTAAGCCGATATGACTGGCTTGATATTACAAAGTTAGCTTGCTTTCTCTTGTCAAAAAATTCGAAAAAAATGAACGCCGTTTTTACCCTTGCCTTACTCACAGCATTCTTTTACTGCACAAGCGGGCAGAAAGTTGAATATCAGGTCGACTTCTCGAAAGAAGATGCGAGCAAATGGGCTAAAAACGGAATTGGCAGTATTGTAAAGAAGGATGGCGTTGCCTGTTTGAAGCTTACCTTTCATAAGGGAAAGAATCACGAGGATGGCGAACAGGGTGAAAGAAAGGTTTGAGACGACAAACTTTTTGTCCGATAGTAAGCGAAAAAACCGATCAATAAATGGCCGAATGACCAAACTCACTATGGTAATGGCATTTCATGTGTTTAGATTGCGCTTCCTCCGGCGGCTGCTAAAACGCTAGAGTACAGCGTATTCTTCGAGAATGGCTTTGACTTTGTCAATCACGGAGGCAAACTTCCTGGCCTCATAGGCGGAGCGAAGGCCACTGGATGCGTTGATCCCGCACCTGACGGATGGAGCGCAAGATTTATGTGGAGGCAGCAAGGTACGCTGCAATAATTTGGGATTTTTCATACATAAAATATTTTTCTCAGAGTGTGGCAAAACGTCAATAAAAATTTTAATTTTAAATCAAGCTTTCTAATTCAATTTTTTAAATTTTGAATGAAAAATTAAATTTTCTGTAATTCTAGGGGCTTTTGTTCTCTACCTCTACAATCAGGACCGACCAGGCAAGGGCGAGTGTGGGATCGACGTGAAGACGACTGCGCCAAATTTCCAAACGGGACGATGGTACGCAATTCGCGAGTATGTCAAAGTGAACACACCTGGAAAGAAAAATGGGGTCGTGAAGGTTAGTTGGAAGACGTTCGGTTGAGGTGGAAGATAAAGCGGTGGCCATGTTTTCGCGTCGGATTAATTCCAGGTCTGGGTTGACGGCAAACAGGTGCTCAGTAAGAGCGATATTGCATATCGAGGCGCCGTAAGCGCGAACGTCGCTCTGGTTGATCGTTTCTACTTCTCGACATTCGTCGGCGGGTCATGGAAAGCGTTGAAAGACTCGACGCTTTACTTCAAGGGATTCAAGGTGACATCGGCAACATAAATCATCAGATGGCAGCGCTCGTCAAAATGGGCAATAAAAGTTATAAAATGAACAACACCGCAGACTGCTTCTGTCTGACTATGACCTAGTAATAATGCAGGGATATGGTATGTTCAGAATAGCGCACTTTGACTGCACGGAGTTTGTGGCCGCCAAATTGTGCTTCTATGAATACAGCTATAAAATATGCGGAGATTTTTTGGAACATCTGTTTGCTTTTTCGTCGAAACGGATGAGAGTACACGCGTTTTCAATAAATTTTAACTTAGGTGTTGCCTTGAAAACATTATCTAATGTGGTCTATCTTGAACAGGTTTCTACATGTCTAGGTCAACTTTTGGCATACAAGCATACAACTGCGTAGCAATTTGACGTCTCCTGAACAATCTCTCTGTGAGGGGTTAGCATTTTGTTACAGCAGTGCACAGCTCTTTTCGTTAGCCGTTCTAATCGAATAACAAAACTTTTTGTGGTCATTTCGTGTATTTAACATGTAAGCGTTCAGCTAGGCTTGAAGGAAGAAAGGCCAAAAATTTAAATTTTTCTGCGCGTCTTCTGTTAAAGCTCCCTAGACTAGCAAGTCGGATGTACCGATCCTCGAGGCCCACTGACGGAGTACTTTACCTTTAGATGAACTCGACACTATTAGTGCATCTGCAGACAGAAAGCATAAAGAAAACGCCACATTCCTCGCTTGCTTGAACGTTAACTCTTTTATAGCAAAACTTTTGGGCAAGAGACTAGGTAGGGAAAAAACCAATAACGGTGTCATCAATGTCCAGAGAAAACTGGCTCCGTCAAACCGCTTATGACAAAAATTATCGATGCCACTAAATTTACAAAGCATGTTACGTGTAGACTGGGTGCAGAAAATTTGACCTATATCCGTCCAGGCGTTCTCGACTTATGCACAAAACACTTTATTTAACGTGGAAATGAACTTATTTGTCTCCCGTTCTAGAGAAGTAGTAGACCCCAAAGAATTTCTATTAAAAGAAATTCCCACTAGCCCAGGATATCTTTATCAAAAGAATTAGCCCGCTAGCCCTCTTTGTTCGAAAGTTACAGCGTGCAAACACAGACACACAGCACCACCGATTGCATAAGGCAAACTGGCGTGTGATAGTGGGCCTAAAAGCGAGGCTTCACCCAACGCATTCCATCGTCAATGCGAAAAGTTGCCCATGAAATATCAAGTGACTTCAAATAATATAACAATTTTGGCCTGCCGTGCACGAATCGTCAACTCGGAAGGCGTGTCCATCTGAAACTAGGCTTCCGGCTGACAGTAAGCAACTCGATTGACAACCATTCACGCGCAGCTATTTTGCAAAACGGAAGTTGCGCTGCCTAGTGAATTGCC
>JAQGBB010001361.1:0-13724 GCA_034691745.1 Prismatolaimus dolichurus
TTTTAGGCTTTTTACCCCTCCCCCTCCCCTACGTCATACACTATAACACATAAACATAGCCTATCTTCTACACATAATGTCATATTGGCCCGACTCCCCTCCCCCTAATCCGTGATTTCATAAATGGATGGCCCCGAAAGCGATGTAGTAGGGCTCATCCATATATGACGTCACCTAAAAATTCAAATTTTTTGACCTCCCCTGCCCCTCCGTCAGCTGGCTTAACACATAAACATAGACTATCTTTTACGCGTAGCGTCACTTTCCACAGAAAATTTTTCAACCGCTTCCCCCTCGGCAGGTGACGTCATATGTGGATGAGCTCTAGAAAAAAATTCAAGATGAGCTTTCCTCGTAGCTGTTGGAATACAAGACTGGTCGTGTAGCCGTAGTCCATCAGTTCGACGTGGAGAGATGTGGACATCTTCGGGGTCGTCATTAGCAAAGTCGATCTGATGAAGCTACTCGCTGACTCCGTTTCCTCGACACGACGGAAGGGACGAACAACGACAGGCTTCTGCCTTTTCAAAATTTAAGACAACCTGCAGAAATTTTAAGATATCACACAGACGCATCGCATTCACATCATCACAAATGAGAAAAAAGTACAGTATGTTTGAGCCAACGTTTTAAGGCTAACTAAAGAGAGGAAAATGCCAAACCATCTCATGTTATACGCTATTGTTACCAATTACCCCTTCTTAGCCGTCTCCACTAAGCGACTGTACACAACATATGGGTCACATATACACTGGATAACGCCTCAAAACTTCGTTAAAAATCCCTTGCCTCACGCTACCAAGGTTCATAAACGTACGAGTGGTTGAGCAAAAACTCCCTCCCATTGGATCCAGCCGCTCCCGATAAACTTGTATCAGTGTTGCACTCCGTCCGACATTCGGCAAAAAGTTACTGGGACACAGGGTAGCCGCGAAGCGCCTGCTTCGTGTCCGCCTACAGTCTCTCTCGCTGTCTGCAAGAAACTACTTTTGACTGAGAAGAACCACATGGCTCGTTGTGGGGCGGCATAGTCCTCGGCGACGCCATCATCGCCGATCGGCAACGTGAAAGCGACGCGATATGTGAAAACTTGTTGAAAGTTCACTATGCGCCTCGCGGAAAAACATTCGCTGACGAGGATGAGCGGGAGGGAAATCGTGTGCTCCGCCGCTGGGCGATAGGCATGTAATGCGAGAACTCTTTGGGTCAACTTGGCCGGAATGCAAACAGGCAGACGAGACCACTTCAGGCGACGCGCGCGCTGGTGGATCTTCATGACGATCGTTCATGTTTGCAGACTATTTAGGCTCATTCACAATCGATGAGGTGGCCACTCAAAATGAGGAGAAAACTTTTTTCACTTGTTCCGCGTGCGCGGTCGCCGCCAATCGGCTTGTTTGCCCCCGAGAAACGTAGATCGCACGGGGAGTTAAAAAACTTTCCGCGCTTGCATTAATATGCACAGAAATCCCTACGGTGCCACTTCCCGGTCCCGTTCGGTCGACCCGTGCCAATGAGTGTCATGGGGCCATGGCCATCGCGGAGGCCGCTCGACTCCACGACATCTCTGCTGCAGTTTGCTTCGTCGTAGCCTTTTCGTGATCGGTCATCTCTTTTCTTTCAAATTTATAGATTTGCCACCTGCCGATGAATCCGAGGATATCGTAACTCAAAATCCGATTCTCTTTTCTATCTCTCAAAGCTCAGCTAATTGTCGTGTTAGAACGCGACAATCGAAGGAAATGAACGTCAAATGTGCCGTCGTGGATCTCTTACGCACCGTTCTCCACCGGAGATTATCGAGCGCTTATTACTCCAAGCGGAATTTTTCTTGCTCATTCGGATCTTATCTTTTGATCTGCTGCTTGCTCGAAAAACATGTGGTGAGATCGCGTATCGCATAAATTAGTGAAAAAGGTTTCAGATTTTTAGTTTTGAACTGCAAGTTTTCTCTGATTTCTAGAGGGCTAAAACTGCACAGCATCCGTTCCCGCTTACTATTAAAATAACAAAAGCACTTGGTGTTATGTCCGCCAAGCCAAACCCTCACCTTCCCTCCGTATGAGGCAGAATTAGGGATGGCTCCATGTCCAGGTTTGGTCCACCTGGGCGGGCGGGCGGGCGTGCCCAGGTTGCCCAGGTTTGCCCAGGTTGCCTGCCCAGGTTGCCCGCCCAGGTTGCCCGCCCAGGTTTGCCCAGGTTGCCCAGGTAAGCGTACGCAATGCTAGCTAGTTTGATGGGTCCGTGCTCAGATTTGGGCCACCTGGGCGGGCGAGCCCAGGTTGGCCCATCCCTAGGCAGGATGGGATGCCTTTTGTTGAAGCCCCTATAATTGGCTTCCTATAAGAGTGTGCGTAAGGGGGGAGGGTGATACCAACTTAGATTATTGAACCACAAAAACTTTGCTTTCTATCCAATGAAACGTGCGTAAAAAGGTAAAGGTACAGCGGTGCCGAAGCACACTTCGTACACGGAGGGAGCCGAACCCCTTAATCGCACGATGCTGCGGTCGCGGACTTGCCACCCGTGAAGCTACCCCTGGGCACGGGGCAAGCACACCGTAGGTGAGGTTCGTCGTCTTTTTCTTTACCCCCGCCAATGTTGAACGCAGTCGGGTGGTACCTATTTTTCGGTTCGACGGTGGGTACCCATCGTGATTTTCACATTTTGATTAGAGGGCAATTACGTTCCAAATCTAATGTCGGTTTTTGGCATCTCTCTTGAGAACAATCCGTTTACCGAATACGCAAAACTGGGTCTAACATTTCTAACTAAAGCCACGTAAAATTATGTCTTCTGTTGCGATTCGCACAGATTTTTGATATGTTTTTGATTATCAGGGACTCGAAAATTGATGCCGCACAACACTGCTGCCCATTTTCAACCTAACAATCTTCAAGGCTTACTTCTCTCAAAATATTTTTAAAATATTAAAATTTAACAATTTGCAAAAAAGTAGTAAGAAATAAGCAGTTTGTTCACTCTTATTCAATTAAGTATAAAGCACGAGATCAACTGATTAACGTTGAGGGACGTTGGCTGTACAAAGAGATGAAAGAAAGTTGGCGAAAGCGTTGAAATTTTTTTTATTTTGTTTCCGTATTTCTGGCACATTTATCGAGGTTTAAACTAGCGACGGTAAATGAGTCGAATCAGTTCGATTTTGATTCAACCTCTCAGAATTATTTGAATCCTATCGACTGTAAATTTTACCACTCAGATTTCGAAGCCATCGAAACATTCCCGATTTTTCATCAATTTTCATGCTGTCTGCAACTCTCTCACGAATGCTTCGTCTTGGATTCTCATCAAGCAAGCGAGCGTAGTGAGCAATAAAGAATGATGCCACTGGTCAGACGGCCGTTTTCGTCCTCTTTCACTTCCTTTTGCAATCTTGAGTAAAGCTTACTCGATAAACGCTAGCTTCCTTCAAGTCTACATGATTTGAAGCTAAATGAATATCTGTGTGATAGTAACAGATCGGCTGTAACAGGCTCAAATCGATTCGCTCCTATTGGTTTTTAATACTTTTAAGGGACTTCTTTTCGATTCGGAATATTTTTGCTTTTATCTGTCGCCACTTCAAGCAAAATATAACATACTTTTTTAACTCAAAACGAAACGAAACTCAAAGCGCTTTAGCCTGGTTGAGGCAGATCGCTTTGACAGATTTCTAGCGACGTTGAGTATGTATTGATTTCAATTTCGTCGGTGGTCTGCGTTTTGGGCGAAGAAACTGTGACCCGATTTTTCCAAATCGAGCCTGCAGCGAAGAGGCGATTGTGACCCGATTTGCAAAAACGAGCGTTTGCCCCACATTTTTTGCCTGCGGTCGTCGTGCACCCTCGTTGACCATTTCACTGCTCTCGCCTGCGAGTTCAAGTGCGCTTTCGTTGCAGATAAACGTTTGCGCCATCGAGTTCCCGAATCAGGTCCAGGGTATGCTTTTTCGTCAGTTCGTCGAGGTCAGCGCTAAAGCTCGACCACCCTATTTGCTTTTTCACAGGGACACCGACGATCGAGTGCCACGTTGATAGTGTTAAGATGATGGTGCAGACGACGTCCGGTAATCCGAGCCACATGTACGTCAAAGGGCGACACCATGAACCGGCGTGTGTCACTCGAAACACAAATATGATTACGATCCAACACGAACAGTGCGGCCTCGTCCGCGAGAGAAGTGTAAATTTAAGGACTCATGTCGATCGAAGAAAAATCAATTAGCAGGCAGATATGACTTTAGCTAAATCCAGCCGGCGTCTTCTACAAGGTCTGCATCATTGTTCAACTTCATCCACAGTTTATAACCAAAGTCGACAAGACTTTCTGCGCGTCTTGCTTCTACATGGAAGCAGTGAAGGAGCTTACGCAGGAGCTTGGCGTTAGGTGCAAACGCTAGGCCGACCTGGTCTACTTTTGACTTCAAACATAATCACGAAAGTTTCTCTGTGCCCCATTAGTTTGCTATCCTCAACTGAGGTAGCGATCAGCTTCCCGATGCCACAGTGCACATATACGATTCGAAAAGGTTCGGCGACCGGGCCGGAGATTCGCTTTGCCACTGTCGGCGAACCGGTCGTCCACGTTTGGGCGTGTCCGTCAGGTAATCAACGCGGGTTCATAAGGATTAGAGATGTACACGTATGACGTCATGTCAAAAGTTGACTTCTTGAACCAAAACGCCAGCTTTATTACACATTTTGTACCCAGCCTCACTTTCAGTCGGACAACTCTAAAGATCCGAATTGTGACGGTGAATGATAATTTTGCAATTGATAACTGACTGACCGCAAGTACCTTTCCTCAAGGAGCTTCATTCTAGTCCGGTTTCAGCAAAGTTTTAAAGTCTTTGCATTTCAACAAATAAACAATTTCAAATCGCTATCCAATGATGCAATATATTGTGTGAATAGATTCGTATGGAATGCTGGTTCAGAACTGCTACGTCGACGACGGTAAAAGAACGACTACTTTGAAGATTTCAGTCATAACGATAGCTTTCGTTGTCTAATAGGGCAAGGAAATCGAATTTTGATCATCGACCAGAATGGGTACGCTCAAAGGAGAACTTTTCCATGAATTTTATCCACAATTTTATCCTTCCCTAGTTGCGGCGTCGATCGATACATCATTCAGACGCCAAACTACAACGACGATCTCACGATGGCCAATCAAGAGTCACACGTGTTCGTTGTGCCACCCTCTCTTGAGTTGTCGACTTGAGCAAGCTAACTCCTTTGCAGATTCAAATTCGCCGACAAAACCATCACTCGTTTCACCTGTCAAATCAAAGTTTGCATCAAAGCAGGCAACACCTGTCAAGGGATTACGGTAGCCTCAAAATATCTCCAATGCTCGCAGAAATCGATAGAGTCGATTTTTCAGCCTCCGAAGAACTGTGTAGCCCAAGGAGCATCGGTTCCAGCCGGCCCCGTGCACGGCGGAGGTCAACAAGCACAACCGCCCCAGAAGACGCCTTATTCACGCTCGAGATTCCGACACATTCGTGGTGCCGCGACAGGTGCCAACGAGAAGTTCGTTCTCACAACGGGTGGACGTCGGCGATTGCAGCCGACCAACGCGACGCTCTCACCGCCACCGCGGCAGCTCTCACCGACGACGAGCCTGCCACCGTTCGGAATGGGTGCGATCGACCCGGTTGCACGCGATATCTCGCCGATCGATGACGATCTCGGACCGAACGGCAACGATTACATTGACGTCTCCGGCGAGCTGTTCGTGCTCGATGGTGCTGCCGACGATGGGACGCCTTCAGCTGATTTGAGGTTTTACGGTAAGTTCAATTGATTTTCTAAAGCTCTTCTGATTGACTTTTTCCTCCAGAGGAGTTCATGAATCGGCTCACTACACGAAACGGTGGTGCCAGGCGGCGACCACTCAGTGCAGCCGAAAGCGGGCACGCTGTTTGTATTCCGACATTCGGCTTCGTGATCATGATGGGCCTACTCTCCGTTATGACAGTGCTAGGGTTGACGGTCACGTCCTTCTTGCTCTACAAGACAAAGTCGCTGAGAAAGCAGCTGCGTAAATCATAGGAAGTTAATCGCCGATAGGGCAAGTGTGTGGTTTCGAAGGGTTGTTCGATCGCGTTCTGAACTGACAGAACGCACTCGCATACGTGGGGTTATCAGTGTCTCAGTCCAGGATTGTCCAACGGATAGGTCAAGTGTAAAATTATAACCTTGGGATTTTCTATCCAAAACTCTATCGTAATCGATCTCACAGTACAAACGTTGGACCATCTCGTGAGCGCATTTCTAGGTCTGCCAGATTTAGCTTGGCTGGACTTCAGCTTCTCTCTTTCTTGTGCGTCTCTGGTGCAGACGCTTGTACATGTACATATTGTATGTGTACTGATTTGATGGTCTTGGTCAAGTGTAAAAAGTTCATATAATTGTTTTTGGTGGAGCCATGGTAAAAGCTTTTATCGTTTTATCATTTTCAGTTCAGTACACGCTGAAAGGTAGAGACCAAATAGGTCGGGCTCGGGTCATAAATTCACTTCGGGTTACATGTAAAGTTGAATTGTTTGCATCCTGCCTGGAGCGCGCAGCGCTTAAGCAAAAAGATAGCTACACATTACATTCCAACAGCCGTTTCCACCCCCTTCTCCGACCCCTCTTTCACCCACTTCTCTTCCTCTATTTCTGTATGGATGTTATGACTGTATATAGTTCCACCGTGTTCCATAACTCAAGCAGCGATTTCCTGCTATTTTTCCTTAATTGGACAGGATGCAAATCGGCTTTGCCGAATCCCCTTGTTAGGGTTTGGCCAAAAAACGCAACGCTCGGGTTCGGCCCTAACCCGCTCGTTCAGGTGAAAGGTCCAGTCCTGCCAGAACTTCGCCAACGCAGTGCCTGCAATCAAGAAAACCCGAATTGCTCTCAAAGGCGTGTGGGAATATAAAGTTCAACTGGCCACCTGTCGTACGGAAACAAACAGTAGCACGCCTCTGATAAGCGAACGGTACGCGCCATCACAGCTTATAAAGTTCAAAGTACGATTGGTGCAACACGCACAGTGCCGTCGCGTAAAGCTCGGCTACAAAATAGCTAGGTAAAATGCAAAATAAAACGCCCGAACAGCGAACATTAACGACCAAAAATGTACATGCTAGTTTACGTTCTGTTGGCTCTCGTTGCTTTCGTCGTGTGGTGGCGATGGTATCAGCGCGAGCCAGCGGGTCTTCCACCGGGACCCGCGCATTGGCCCATTTTCGGGAGCAGCTACATTTTCTGGAAAAATCGTCCGGCAACGCACACGTATCTCGCGCGTAAATACGGTTCTGCCTACCGCGTTTACCTGGGACCACAACTTTATGTCGTCTTGAATTCCTACGACATTGTGAAGGAAGCTCTCACGGGAATCAATGGGAGAATATTTTCACGTAAAATGATTATTATTGGCTATGGTACCGACATTACTGGAAACCAGGCATTTCTAGAAACGCTTGAGGTTCTGGCAGGCATTGCCGGAAAAATGTATTTAGACATGAAATTTTTAGCTTTCAGTTGATTATTTTTTAGCTGTGAGTATAAGCTTAATTCTGCTTGGTTAACATCCGCTATCAACTCTATATATTAAGTTGATATCCAAGTCGGAAGATAACGAAGGAAATAGTATCTTTGGCCACGTACTTCCGACAATACCTGTCAGAACTTCAGGCGTTTCTAGAAATGCCTCATTTCCAGTAATGCCGGTAACAGTTATTTATTGAAAATACTCATTTTGGTTCACCTTAAGGTCGCATCCACAATTATCTCACCGAAGTAATGAGAGGTGGCACTTTCGGGATTGTAAGTACGGACGGCGAACTGTGGCGAGAGCAGCGCCAGTTCACTCTGGATACCCTTCGCGATTTTGGCTTTGGCAAGCCGATTCTACAGCAACGAATAAACGCCGAAGTCACGAAGCTTCTCGCAGCAAGTAATTCGATAACATCAGTGGAGGAAAGTGCAAAAATCGATATCGTTCTCCTCATCAAAAAGGGCGTCGCCAACGTCCTCAGATCAATCGTCTTCGGTGAAATCTACTCCGAAGACAACTCAGTTTACGATGACTTCCAGAAACGGATGGCCGAAAATCTCCGCATCATCGGTCGAAGTGGTTCCGCTCTCAACCTCGACACAACATTTCTCAGTAAAATCTTCGCGATTTCCAACCTCACCGGGGGTCGAAGAGTGCTAGAAAACTATCGCCGCATCGGCGAGTTAATCTCATTAAAGATTCGTCAAAGTCGAGCCGAGATCGAAGAAGCCGACAACGAAATCAAGAGTTTCGCACACGCCTACATCAAGCAAATGAAGATGATCGACCAAGGCTACGCACAGGGGAAGTACTTCACCGAGACACAGTTGCAGGCGATCATCGAAGATCTCTTCCTCGGTGCCGAAGTGACGATGGTGACCACACTTGCGTGGGCTGTTCTACACCTGATCCACTATCCGGACGTGCAACGGAAGGTCCACGAAGAGGTGCGCAACTTCCGGGAACTGCCGACGTGGTCACAGCATAAACAATATCCGTACACGCGGGCGTTCATCGCTGAAGTGCAGCGTTTTTCGACCGTCGTTCCGCTAACGCTTCCTCGAATTAGCACGGAGGACGTGAAGCTACAGGGATACACCATTCCAAAGGGGACTGCTGTTATGGCTAACCTGGCGGTCATTCATAGCGATCCGAAATACTTTAAAAATCCGGACGTGTTCTTGCCTGAACGATTTTTGAACGCTGACTCACCGGATGCGTTTGTTCCGTTTGGCATCGGTCAACGAGTGTGCCTTGGCGAGAGCTTCGGAAGTATGCTCATCTTTCATTTTCTTACTGCGATTCTCTACCATTACGAAGTGTGCGCGGCTGAGGATGGTGTAATGCCGTCGCTTATGCCGGATGCGAGCACCATTTTAGCCGTTGTCCCTAAACCGTATAAAGTACGGTTGAAGAAAGTCAGCAAGGACTAGGGAAAACCGTGTGTACAATATTGGCAGATTTCAATTAGATAAGTGTGTTAAACGTAGTGTGAAACGATAAATTCGGGTTCAAGCTTGGATACTCAATGATACTTGAGAAAGAAAGGTGAAGAAACTGCAAAATTCTTGGCTTTCCGCTTGGGAATCGAAACCGAGACCTCCCGCTTGCGGGGCAAAAATCCACCTTTCTTTCTCAAGTTTTTCGGGCGCAAAAATCTCATCTTCTCTTACTAATAATACCTTGAAAAGTACTATCGAAGGAGTGCTAGCTTTTGAAGACACTAAGTCAACAGAGCGCTAGATAATTTGAAGTTATGGGGGAGGATGGATCTGATCATTGGGGGGAGGGAAGATGAAAAATATCAAATTCAGCGCTTCTAGAGTCGGAAAAGGCATCTCCTGGTTTCCCATTTTGAAGTTGTGGCCCGAAAAAAACCAGGTTTTGTGAGGAAAAGGCTGTTTTGATTGGAGGGAGATCATCACGTGGGAGATGATCTTCCCTGGGAGATGGTGGGAGGGGGAGAACATAACTTGGTTAATTAGAATAATTTGGAAATGATTGTAAAAATAATTAGGATTCGCTGCCTGATAATTTTAGGTCAATGCTGATGCCGTACAGGATCTCGAATTTTCGCTAAATTTAGGGGATTTTTCAAAAACCGCATTTCTAACACGTATCCGGATTTGCAGAATTCCCTACAAATAAAAGGGAGGTTTCCTAGTCAAGAAAAATTGTTCTAGACGCGCGAGGTTTGCTGGTCCAGTTAACAGAATATGGTTGTGTTAGTTACTAGTTATCGAGAAGTCAGGCCTTCTATCCAGAAAGTTTACTGACGGAGTAAAAAAGTTGTTTGAAAAAGTCGTCTAAGTGGGATTCTAAAACTGTCAGAACATATTTCGAGCTGAGTATCTGTATATCAAAGCGTGCACACGTTGAATAGAAAATTTAAAACAAACTGTAGACGCACTTTTTTATATATTTCTACACTGGCAAACAAAAAGTCTACATCGGAAATGTATCTCCTCGGTTCCGTCGTTCTTTTCTTGGCGTTTATCATCTGCTCACTCGCTCTCTGGTGGTTCCGATACCGGCCCACGGAGCCCGCAGGTCTTCCACCGGGACCCATCCGATGGCCAGTCGTCGGTAGCTGTTACATTTTCTGGAATAACCGACTTGCGGTCCACTCTCATTTGGCGAAAGAATACGGCCCCATATACCGTGTCTACCTTGGATCGCAGTTATTCGTCGTCTTGAATTCGTACGACCTCGTCAAGGAAGCTTTCACGGGGAAAATGGGCAAAATGTTTTCAGGTAAAATTTTCAGTCTAGACTAGCGATGGTCAAAAGGAATCGATTAGATTTCGATTCAGCCTGTGCTTAAAGATATTTTCTAATCGATTCGATTTTCCATTTTACATTCGATTCTCCATTTTCCGTTCGATTAGAATCAGTTCAAGATGCGATTCAAATGAATTTAATTCGTTTCTATCTTTTGAATTTTAGAAAGATTTCATTCTGTTCTGATTTTTTAAATATCTATTCCGAAATTTTTAATCGTTGTTTGTTCAGAACAGAAATTCCACCACTGTTTTCAACTGTTCCAGGTCGCCTCCAAAATTTCTCAACTGATATCCTGCGAAATGGAAAGTACGGAATTTTCACCACCGATGGTGAGCCGTGGCGAGAGCAGCGCCAATTCACAGTGGACACGCTCCGCGATTTTGGCTTCGGCCGGCCAATCCTGCAGCAACGAATCGACGCAGAAACATGCAAACTTCTCTCGACCGTATCAGCCGAAGAGAGTGCTAAAATGGACCTCGTACACCAGATTAAACAATGCGTCACCAACGTGTTGGACTCGGTCATCTTTGGGCACACATTCCGGCCCGCCGAAAAAGTCGAACTAGAACAGCGGATGTCCGAAAACATGCAGATCTACGGTCGCCGTATGAACGCCAGCTTCGACAGTTGGCCTATTCTACGAAACATTCTGCCAATTCTCGGGGAGAGAACCGGTCGCCGGAGGGTTCTCGGAAACCTAAAATTCATGGCCGAGTTTATCGCCTCTCAAATCGGCAAGTGTCGGAAAGAGTTCGAAGCGTCGACAGGTAACGACGTGAAAAACTTCACACACGCCTACATGAAACAGATGAAGCTCATCGAACAAGGCTACTCGCATGGGAGTTACTTCAGTGAACAACAACTTCAGGCAGTCGTCGGAGATCTATTTCTCGGAGCCGAGGTGACAACTGTGGCGACGCTTGGTTGGGCGCTCTTATACTTGATCCGCTATCCCGAGATCCAGCGGAGAGTCCGAGAAGAGTTACGAAGTTTTCGAGATCCACCGACGTGGTTGCAGCACAAACAGTATCCGTACACGCGTGCCTTCATCGCAGAAGTGCAGCGTTTTTTTACCGTCGTCTCGCTTACCTTTCCTCGAGTTAGCACCGAGGAGGTGAAGCTGCAGAGGTATACAATTCCAAAAGGCACCGCCGTGATGGCTAACCTAGCGGCCATTCATGGTGATCCGAAATACTTTGAAAATCCGGACGTCTTTCTCCCCGAACGATTTCTGAATGACCAATGGCCTGAGGCGTTTATCCCGTTTGGCATAGGTCAGCGAGGGTGTCTCGGGGTGAGCTTCGCGAATATGCTCATCTTTCAGTTTCTCACTACGATTCTCTACAACTATGAGGTGTGCGCAGGGGACGATGAACTGCCCTCACTTCAGCCCGATGTGAGCATTGTGGTCGCGGTTATTCCCAAGCAATATCACGTGCGCTTGAAGAAAGCTAATATGACTTAGATTTAGAAAAGTGACTTACGTTAGTATATGAATACCGGTAAAAGCAAAACTCGACTCACGTGTTATACGACCAGTTTTTGTAATAGGACTACGTGAGCCTAAAATCGGACAAACTTTAGTGCGGAATGCAAACGCTACTTTTAGTACCGTCACACACTATTGAAAAATGTGTCTGTCTGTTCCGCCAAACGAAGGCAAACGCACACCTGTTAATTTAAAATTTTAAAGACCGACGCGATGAAAGAGAGTTTATTTCGGAGCATCGACGTGAAGATTCGGTGACGGAAAAAATGCATTTTCTCATTTACGTTGTCGTGGTGATAGCGTTTATTATTATCTGTTCAGTCATTCTGTGGTGTTTCCGATATGAACCGGCTGAGCCCGCTGGTCTTCCACCGGGACCCGTGCGATGGCCAGTCATCGGTAGCTTCTACATCTTCTGGAATAACCGGCTTGAGGTCCACTCTCATTTGGCGAAAGAATATGGGCCGATATATCGTGTCTATCTTGGATCGCAGCTCTTCGTCGTGTTGAATTCGTACGATCTCGTCAAGGAAGCTTTCACTGGGAAAATGGGCAAAATATTTTCTGGTACTAAAATTTGAGGACACGTGCACATGTGACGTCATTTTTACCTCGCACATGTAACGTCACACGTCACTTTCAGCTAAAGCCCGCTCCCGCTAATCTTGACGTCATATGCACGTACGGGGCTTTCCGTAAAAGACGTCCGCAAAAAATTGAATTTTTTTACCCCTTTCTCCCTTGTCCGCAAAAGTTACCTATCTTCATGTGTTAAAATTAACGTTATGTCCGCTCCCTTGGCGAGAAACCCGAACCCCTCCCTTAGGCCGGACGTCTTTTGTGGAAGGCCCCTACGCCTTCAAAGTAAGATAGCGGTAAAATCCATAATTTTCAATACAGGTCGCCTTCCTAATTTCTCAACCGATATCCTGAGAGGCGGAAATTTGGGAATTATAAGCGCTGATGGCGAGCTGTGGCGAGAACAGCGCCAGTTCACATTGGATACGCTTCGCGATTTTGGCTTTGAGAGACCGATTCTACAGCAACGAGCAGAGGCCGAAACTCGAAAGCTTCTCCTGACAGTTAGCCTCCTAACATCGTCAGAAGAGACAGCTAAAATCGACCTTGTGCGGCTCATTGAGCAATGCGTCACCAACGTGCTTGACTCCTTCATTTTTGGGCACACCTTCAAGCCAAGTGACAAAGCCTACGCAGAATGGCAAAGAAGGATGACCGAGAATCGTGAGATTTTCGGCCGCCGTAGCGGGGCCAACTTGGACACCTGGCCGCTCTTGCGAAGCATCATACGAACATCAGATCAAGTCGGTCGGCGAAGGATTCTGGAAAACCTCCAGTACATGAGCGAGTTTATCTCCTCGCAAATTCGGCAGCATCGAGCGGAGATGTCGGTTTCCAACGGCAACGAAGTTCGAAATTTCACACACGCCTACATGAAACAGATGAAGCTCGTCGAGGCGGGATACGCGCAAGGGAAGTACTTCAACGAGCAACAACTCCACGCTGTCGTCGGCGATCTTTTCCTCGGCGCCCAGGTGACGATGGTCACCACACTTGCTTGGTCCGTACTGTTCTTGATCAGTTATCCGGAAATCCAGCAGAAAGTTCGCAAAGCACTGCGCGATTTTCGCGATCCACCGGCCTGGTCGCAGCAGAAGCAATGTCCGTACACGCGTGCGTTTATCGCAGAAGTGCAGCGTTTCTCCACCGTAGTCCCACTGACAATTCCTCGCGTTAGCACCGAAAAGGTAAAGCTACAGGGGTACACGATTCCGAAAGGCGCTGCAATCATGGCTAACTTGGCGGTCATCCACCATGATCCGAAACGATTTGAACATCCTGATGTGTTTTTACCTGAACGATTTCTGGATTCACTCTCGCC
>JAQGBB010001362.1:0-13715 GCA_034691745.1 Prismatolaimus dolichurus
GGCCACGACGAATATATCGATTGTAAATTTTCCCTCGCCAGCTGTTTGTGTTAAAGCGACCACATCAACTTTTCTGGGCAGACGCTGTGAAACGTCTCGGAGACTGAATTCACCGCAACTCTTGCAGCCTTTACAAGCAGTCCAGGAATTGCAGATCTGACAGGCTATAACAAGACAAAGATTGGAGCAGTTATTCTGCAACTGGCGGAATACGTATAGAACCAGTACGGCGGGAGTGCTTTCTACGGGACATTGTATCAGTTTACGCAGTGGTCACTCTAGTGATGGACTATAAATGCAGTCCACAATAGCCTACCAAATGTTGCAAGATTGGTCAATATCACCCAAAACGTGCTGGATACTAATGGTGTAAATTATCTCATTTTTGCAAAGGTTAGTGAAAGATCCATCCTGGCTTAGTATAAGTTTGGTGGTTTGATGCAGCTCTACCCCGCAGTCGGTGCAAATGAGCAACGGGCCAAATTTTTGTCCTGCCCCAACGACGATGCAGACGACGACGATGGAGCACATTTTGGGGCTCTATAGAGCACAAAATTTTTTTTGCACACTCCAAACCAACGGCCAACCATATTCAGGGCGTCAAAAGGGGATTGAAAACGTGAGCTAATTGATAACGCACAGGGCGCAACAGCCGTTGAACGGCGGAAAAAATTCCCATTTCACCTTCCAGTGACGCGACAATTGACAAACGTACACTTTCGAAACACATGCTGAACTACAGTTGCGGACAAAAGCATTCCAGAAATTGAACGGCTATGCGTCACCGTCTTCATCGAGAAACTTTATTCCACAATGGACATCGAAATAGCTCAATGCACGACTTGAACCGGACGTGTTGTAGTAGAGGTATTTCGGAGCGAACTCCATCTCTCCTCGCGTGTGCTCGTTGTCTGCCTCTTCGCGAATGCTTATACGGCCGAATACAGACTCTTCGTAACTGGGTGGCGCTAAAAATGGTTTATACCCAAATAAAATGCATCAGCCTTTCAAAAAAGTAAAACATGTCAGCTTTAAAAAAAAATAAAAACTACCCGAAATAAAAAAATGCTTGAAAGTAAACTTACGCAAGTCGGGATAGTCGTCGGTCAGCGATGTTTGCATCATCGGCGGCGCCGACGGTATGGTCGGTGTTACGAACGGTGCCGAAGGCGCAATCTGCGCAAACTGTGCTCAAAGCGGAATCGTCCCGATTGTAATCGGACACTCAACGTCCAAGGTGAACGACGGACCGGACGGAACGATCTCGGCGATGACGCTGTACTGGATCTGAATTATCTTGCATGGCACGAGATTCGGTGGAACAGACGGAATACGCAGATTCCAAAACAGCAGCGTTTTACTCTCGCCCTCTTTGACATCGATAGCTTTCACCTCTTTTGCAACTGTTCTTTTGTCCGAGTTGGTTTTACGGCTCGGCGATCGCGCCTCGAACGTCACCGCCTGGACGATCTTCGCAACGATGCGGTTGATCTTGCGCGAACTGTTGTTCGCCACCGCCACGTCGGTGTAAACGTACTTTCCCGCGACGTAGCCCCTGCGGGGAAGCATTATCGATGTGCTTATGGCACCCGCTTGACAGCAGAAAAAGCCGAGGGCTTGCAAGCCCTCATCCCCGATGGGAATCGCCGCTCGCGGAATCGTGTTTAGGTCGACGCCGGGCGTTCCAATGACGGTGAATGCTCGTTTCGCCATGTGGTCGAGCTTCCACGGCTTATCAAGCTTGACTGTCAAGAAATAGCGAATATTCCCGTGCTTGCCCTCGTACGACGTCGGACATCCAGCGGGGATGCCGAAGACAAACTGGAACCGATGCGGCCCGGCGGACATCGTCGGCGTCTCGTCGCCGTAGGTTCGGCTTGCCCTAGAGGAAGTGCTCTTGCTGGACGTAGATGTCCTCGGCTTTGTAGTCCGTGGTGCTGTTGCCACTGCTGGTGCTTTTAACAGCAGTTTTATTTACTTTGGCGCGCCCGATGAGCTCGAGGCGAACGCCGCGAATTTGCATCGGTTCAGCGAGCTCAATGTAAATGTTGCCTGCGATTGGCGTCCCCGCGAAGTATACGTCGGTGGGGTTGGCAAGGTTGATGTCGAGCGTTTGGAGTTTGCCGGGCATCGCTACGCAGAACGTTTTTCAATGTTCAATTCTGATCGAATTTCGCAAAAGCTTCGACTGCGATTATTTATGTATTCCCACGTGCTAAGGAAATGTGCTGGCGGCGCTATAAAGGCGACAAAATCGATCTACGTTTCGTTCACAAAATTTTCACACACGCTTTTTTAAATCACTGGAGTGCGGCCGGATGTAAACGGCTTACACGAGCGCCCTGAAATGCTTTTTCATCGTGTCAAAAGAACAGGTGAGTTGATATGGTTCAACAACGAGCAAGCTTTTGTGGAATGCATAAATATGTTTTTGTGTTGCTGGCTGCCTAGCAACGTCATTTGCTTGACAATCGATCGGGTGGTATTAGGAGCTCCTATTTTCAGCGCAAGAACAATGTGCTGAAAGCTTATGTCATGAATAATATCAACATGCCACTTTAGAACGAGTTGGCATATTCTTAAAGAACAAATCATCTTTATAACAGTCGCAGCTACATACACGCCAATATGCATACCCGTCTGTTCTGAACAGCAACAAACTGACCGCAGCTGTCACGTGACAAATTTACGGGGTGTGCGCAATATGAAAGAACTATTTACGCACTATTTATTCACATATTTTGATGCAACTCATGGAAAACCTCCTCTACACAGTTTCTAAAATTATTCTCCTTCCGTAGTTGGCACTTTTTGTGGGTGCCCCTTTTTGTTTTCAAATGCTTACTTTCCACGTCACAGACACCGGCGCGTCTTTTTTTGCAACCGACTGAGTTTTTCACGTAAGTCGTGGCGGTGATACCTCCTCCGAACCTTTGTTGTAGCAGAAGTACTTCGGAGCAAAGCTCATGTTGCCACGCGTGTGCTCGGTGTCGCCTTCATCGCGAATGCTTCGCGGACCGAACACGCACTGTTCGTAGCTTGGCGGCGCTGCAAAATCTGATGCATAGCTCCGTACTATATATAACTAGCTGGACCCAATCGGTATGCGATCACTGACGTGAAGGCAATTCGGGCGACATCGATTCGCTGCGTCGCCGCTGGGTGGGGCGAAGGATATTTGGGGGGGGGGCGCGTAGACCCGCTGCATTGCTTGCCGTGTTGTGCGTGGCATGGTTGGTTTCGTGTAAGGCAACTTATCGAGCATAGACTTACTATATCTAGTGAAGTTCAGTGCCGACCCTCCACAAAAAGAACAGTTGTTGAAGAATTGTTTGTTGAGCTAGGCGAAGAATAATGCTCGATAAGTTACCTTGCACGCAACCAACCATGCTACGCACAACACGGCAAGCAATGCAGCGGGTCTACGCCCGCCCCAATATCCTTCGCCCCACCCAGCGGCGACGCAGCAAATCGACGTCGCCCAAATCTCCTTCACGTCAGTGATCGCATAACTGATCGGGTCCAGCTAGTTATGCAAAATACAAAATAATTAGCACAACCGTCCTCGCATAACTTTTCTTCTCCTACATGCCCGTTTCTTTATTGGCTATTAAGCTCTAATGACGCATTTGACACGAGGAGCAGCTGATCTCCAGTCTATAAACTCGCACATTCGTACTGGAGAACGTCGTTTCAATACGACATTGTTTTGCATGTGGCAGGTTGGAATGGAGAGAATTATTCCGGTGACTTATTTTTCAGTGCCTGTCTGTATCGCAGCTGGATACACTAACTCTCTCTGCCGTTGCCAATAGGCGCGAGTGCTTCGACTGCACGATCACAATCTGCAACATGTAAATCGGCAAAGCCCAAAAGGCATCCTGCCGTTTGACAAAACATTACGAGCATAATTTTTTGAAGCAAGAGAGAAAAGGAAGCCACGATTTGTCTATGTACACTTTTCCTCGCTCTCCTATAGAAAAAGAAAACAGAAAAAAACGTTTGCAAAATTGGCAAGGGGTCATCCATATTCTACGTAGAATTGAAAACGCACTTTTTAGACCCCCCCTTCCCGTCGTAGAATTTTATAACACATGGAAATAGGCCTATGTTTTGCACATAACGTAGAATTTAACTCTACCCCACCCCCATCTCATTCTACGTAGAATGTGGATGACCCCCAAGTTGGTGTAGGGGTCCCGTTCGGTATCTTCGGTATTCGGTGTTCGGTGTGCTCGGTTTGGCTTCCGACACCAAAAACACCAATTTTTTCATCACTTGTAGCAACAGTTTTCTGGCAAGATGAAATACATTTTTAGCCTCCCATCGATGAATGTATGCACCCACGCACTATATGGCAAGCTTTCTATCGTTTTCCTTGCGCAAGACGACAATGTTTACAAATAAATAAATAATATGATGTTCACTGTTCAGTGATTGTGATGTGGATGTAGACAGTAGAGACGCTTCGGTTCCTGCTAATGCTTGCGCACTCATCGGCTTGACGTATCCCTACGCTCAAATGATGCGCTTCTTAATCTCAGTCGCGAGCTCACTACGTTCGTTTACTTTTTAAGCCCACTGACGCACGGAAGTGTGCCTTATGCGATGGGCTGTGTCGGAGTCTCTGTGTGTGTCTGTCGGTCTGCCTGTACATCGCATAACTCACGAACGAAGAGGGCTAGCGAACTAATTCTTTTTTTGCATCCTGCCTGAAGCATGCAGCGCATAAGGAAAAGGAGGCTTACTGGTCGTTCTGGGATTCCCCCCTCTTTCCCCCCATCTTTCCCCCATCTTTCCCCCTCTTTTCCCCTCTCAAAAATTACATTAAGTAAATGGCACAACATTGCAGAATATTCAGTGTTCGCTAAGCATTTACGAAACCCGTGCAGCTCGTGTTACGTAGCGTCTTCGGTACTTGTGTTCTCACGCTCACTCTACGAAAACGTTCTAAAGACACTTACGTTTTGAAGACGTTTTATAACGTTTAAACGTTTCACATACGTTCTCAACGTTTGCTGAGTGTTCGCTGAGAATTTAGAAAACCCGTGCAGTTCATGTTGCGTAGCGCCTTCGTTACCTGCTCACTTTACGATAACGTGTAAAGACAATTACGTTTTGTAACGTTCAAAAGAAGTTTAATAACGTTCCATATACGTTTTCAACGTTTGCTGAGTGTTCGCTGAGAATTTAGAAAACCTGTGCAGTTCGTGTTGCGTAGCGGCTTGATTACCTCGTGTTCTCCGGTCACTCTAAGATAACGGTCTAAACACAATAACGTTTGGAGGGCGTTTTTTACTGAAAACCTCACTGAGTAGCAGAAAACCCATATTTTTGTGTTACTTCAATCGTAACTAAAAAAGTTTTCTTCTGCTGTTATAAAGTTTTTGCAAGAGTACATCACGTCGTTTATTACCAAGTTGTAACCACAAGGATTATTCTATTTTCTAAAACCATTTTTTTGCGCTTTTTTGCAAGCACAGTGCGTTGAACAATGGCTGATGCAGCGGGTAATTCCTGGTTGTGCGAGCGCTGCGGGAAAAAGTTTTTATTCAAAAGTTGGTTTGAGCGCCACACGCTTACGCATGCCACAAAGAATACATTCACGTGTGACTCTGACGGTTGCAAGAAGAGCTTCAACACCACAAAGAGTCTTCAGTATCATCGTTATAAGCACGTTTCTAAGGACCCGACGTATTAGCCAAATAGCACGAGAAATGCCAGCGCTACTAAGTTCTACGATGACAATGAGGATCCGACTGGTCGTCGTGCTTTTGCAATAAAGAAGAAGCGAGACAAATTCGGTTGCACGGAATGTGGCCAAAAACACGTCGACCAGTGGCACCTTGACCGTCATTTGCGCTCACACGCTCGTGAAGCCGACGAATCTAGTCAAGTAACGACCACAAAAACTGCACGAGAACGTCAGGAACTTAGCTCTGGCAGCCACGACGAAGAAGACCGCGGCGAGAATTACGACGATGACACTGGCGACGATAACCAGGATGACGACGAAGGAAGCGAAACGGACGATGTCCGCTTTTGAACCTATTGTTCCTTGACAGTTGTGGAAGTGGAGAGCGGCAGATATGACAAAGTCGAAAATCACGTAAAACTAAACAGACTGCTACTATCTCTACCATCAAGTGACACGATTAGTGTATACTGCATGCAAAATAAGTATTGTATATCTTAGTATTGTTGACATATTTGTAGAGTAGCATCATTACCTGCACTTGCGATTCGGACATAATAAAGTGCACAGCCGTGAGAAAACGTTTGTGGGCTTGATATAGGCATGAGAGAGAAAACGCTTGAGGGAAAAAATGAAATAGCGTTAAAACGGGCTAAAAAGACATCCCGCCACTTAAAGAATTAAATGCTTATAGCTCACCCAAGGAACGTGAGAGGGCGAAAAGAGTAGCATATCCGAGTTGACCTCGCTGAAAACTAGAAACACCAATATTTAAAAAAATGAAAAAACGTTTTTAAAATAATAAATAAATAGGTCGTACCGATCTTCAACGCCCACTGACGCAAGGCACACTGACATGCCTCCGTGGCACTAAGACAAACATTTGGTTCTGTTTTTCCAAAAGGTGGTGAATTTCGGAAACAAAAAGGTATCGTATTTTCTTGATTAATTTCCCCTTCCGATAAATCCCACCCGAGGGAATTATTCCGGAAAGGAATTATTCTGTCATTTTTTAGAGGTCAGTTAATTACATATGGTTTTTCCAATTCGCAACTGGTTTGTACGCGGAGTAGTAGTAACGCAGAAAATTTTTGGTCGAAAGCAAAGTGTGGGCTAGAGGGAAATCAAAGCACATTGTTGGAGAGTGAGTTTCCATTACACGCACAAAATTTAGCGGTATACACGTTTTATTTTCAAAGCACATGGAATGCCACTTTTATTATTGGGATTATTATTCTGTAAAAGCTTTGGTCCCAAATGGAAAAATTTAATAATTGCCCAGCGAAATTAAAGTACGGCAAAATTTAAACTTTGAAGGCGCTGGTTGACTTGAAACGTTCACAGACGCCGTACCCGCCACGACAACCCGTGAATTTGCTGTTGCATGATTTAATTATCTATCTGTGTTGACGCTTTTAATAGTTATTATCCGACTGACAGAAATAGGTAGCATCTGAATTTAAAAGGTTGCGGTCGACTTGGAGCCTTTATAGGCGTTTAACGTTCGTTTTGCTCTAATCGCTCCAAAAACCTGTGGATTTGCATTTCTATGCTTTAATTACCTTTTCTGCGTTTTTTTACGATTTCTGCCTGAGAATTAAGAGAAAATTGTAACATCTGATGCAACTAAGCTTGGGTCTACTTTGTGTTTTGCGAGAGGAACACAGAAAACAAATTCAAATAAGTAAGCTGCAATAAAGGCTGCAGCCAACAAAACATCTAAGTTTTCTCCAAACTGTATTTGCCGAATGTTTTTTCTCAATTAGGGAAAACATGGACAACCGTAAAAAATCGAAGCGAACCCAAAAACCGTCCGAACCGCGGCAAACGCCACTCCAGGATGACGTGTTGGTCGCCGAACTGGAAAGAGACGCGCACCGCGCTCAACGGCAGCAATTAATGGAGGACAAAGACGATGAAGGCCGTGACAACCAGGGGCATTTGTGCGGCTTCAGCGTCAGAGATCGAGACGCAACGATGGCAATTATAATGCTGAATTTGCACTACAGCGACAGAGGTCGAGACCTAATGACAACGAAGAAGCAACTTTGAATGAAATTGACCTAGGGATCGGGAACAAGCAAGTGCGCGTGGAACAAAACGACAGCGGTCGAGGCCCAACGACAACGAAGAAGCAACTGTGTGTCAAATGCAACGACAACGATCGAGACCAAGCGAGAACGAAGAAGGAAGTGCGTGTCGAATGCAGACGCAGCTTTCAAGAACGAAAGAGAACGACTAAGCTAGCACTCGTCATCCGAAGCAACAAAGGTCGAGCATCGAGTTCAAAAGGGCTATTGCAGATTCACCAATATATCCGTGCAACAATTGTCGACTACTCTGTTACAAGTCGGCGCTGAAGCCGCTCATGATTACGCGTGCACATTCTCAGCTGTACCAGTCGTTTAACCGGCCGGCACCTGAAGGCATCACGATAAGAGTTTGCAGGCGCTGTGCGCGACTGTTAAATCAGAAGCCGCCAAAAATGCCATCTATAGCGTTCGCAAACAAAATGAAGCTTCCTGATACGCCTCAATGTTTGCGCGCTTGTTCGCAAGTCGAGCTCAGGCTTATATCTCGAGTGAACAAGTACTTGAAAATCGTTCGTGTCAGGAATCGAATGTCGCAGCTGTTTCGGCGTGGTCGCGCCATTCACTTCGTGCAACGGGTCGAGGAAATTCCGGAACAGCCTCTGCCTCACAGTTTTCAAAATGCGCGACTAATGTTCGTTTCGGAAGAGCTGAGCGGCACCGATGTCGTCCGCCAGCTTTGTATCAACCCACAACGAATGAAAGTGGCACTAGCGTGGCTTCTGCAAAACAACAAGCTTCACTCAAATGTTCGTCTTCGCGATGGTTGGCAGATGGATAAGGACATCACAGTAGATCGGCAAAAAAACTGTGCGGCCCCGAAAACGTCGTCATTCGACCGGTCAATATTGGAGTTAACATGGGCATCACAAATGCCCAACTTCAACTGCAAATTCTGTCGACTGTGAACGAGTGTATCGCAGAAGTAATGGCGGCTCCATTTTCATACTATACTCGAATCGATCCAAGCACAAAAATTTTACAGGCAAGCACACATCAAGGAAGCAGCATTTTCGACGCGGCAGCTGGGCAACAGTGCACGGGTGTGGCAGCAGTGGCGGCGGCCTACGCAAACCAGTTTCACTGGAGAAATGGAGGAAAAACGATCTCGACGAAATCCTTCGGCTTGAAACAGAATTGTATAGCAACCGACGTGCGTTGATGGAACTCGCTTATGCACAAAGCGGGCAACAGGCTCCTTCTTACATTGATGTTCGCGACGTTGCGGGAGATGTTAACATCAAAGGGAAGCGACTACACATTCTCGTCCGGGATGACCTAACATTCAACACTTGCTTTGACAATTGTTGGACCTCGATGGTAGAGCCCGGGTTCGCACCCATTTCTAAAATTCGCGTTCGGGTTCGGGTTCGCAAGTTTTTCAAATTTGGGGTTCGCGTTCGGGTTCGTTTTAAAATTAGAGTTCACGGTTCGGTTCGGGTTCGGTTCGAAACACATTTTTCGTTCTGGTTCGTTTGATCAAAAAGTTAAGGGTTCGCGGTTCGGTTCGGGTTCGCACCGATTCCAAAATTTATGGTTCGGGTTCGCTTCAAAAGCCGGGTTCGCGGTTCGGTTCGGGTTCGCATGCGAACCCGGCCTCTACTCGTGGGCATGTGAGAACGAAAGTGGCAGTCGTATGACGCTCGATCACGAAGTTCCGTCTCGAAGTTTCTGCCGCTGCTTCTGTTTTCTACTCTTCTATAAAATGTTTACGTGTTAAAGAAAAAATAATACATAAGCTTTGCCGGGCAACGCGAAAAAACCCACCTTTGCCACCACTGTTGTGCTCTTAAAAGTAGGCCACACGAGTTTGCACGAACGAAAAAAAATCTTGTGGTGAAAATTAAGTTTTAGAAATTTGCGCCAGCAAATGTGACTTCGATACATAACGTTTTTTTCTCACGCTTAAGCCAGCCAGTACGAGTAGAGGGCGTTTTTACGCGCATAAATGTATTCATCGCAAATGCAGCAAACGCATTCGTGCGCACAAAAAGCGCTTTCTATTTGCATTGGCTTAAATGTGAGAAAAACAGTAGTGACGCGCTATATTACCTGCACAGTATCTCCGTCAGCTCTGCTGGCGCAAATTTATAAAACTTAATTTTCTTAATTAACTTAATTTTCACTCCAAGATTTTTCGCTCGTGCAAATTCGTGTGTTCTACTTTTAAGAGCACAACAGCGGTAGCAAAGGTGGGTTTTTTCGCTTTGCCGGCAAAGCTTATTTGTGTAGGAATTTTTCGCTCTTCAAGCAAATTACTGCACGTTAAAAGCATACAAATTTAACTATTTTATGTCGGCGATTTCGCACATGGAGCTTCCCCTTTGTGACAGATGGGATTTTAGCCGCAAAATAGTTTTCCGGCTGCTTTTGGCAATTTTCTAGGATCCTTAAACGCAGAAATTTTATTATTTTATTCGTTGGGGTTTGCCCTTCTCTCCTCCCGAAACCTTCTTTCCGGCTCTAACAAATTTTAGACGTAAAACTTTTTTACTACTTCCCGATGGTTTTTGCCCATTTTTGGTAATTTTCTACCATATTGAAATCGAAAAAATTGATATATTTTATTTGGGGGCTACCGCTTTGGGCTGCGAAAGATTTAAGAGCCAAAATATTTTTACAATTTTCCAATGATTTGTGCCGATTTTGGTGGTTTTGTATGATATTAAAAACGAAGAAATTGATTTGTTTTATTCGCGAGCTTCGCCCGCCCCCTCCCCCAAACCCCGTTTTGGATTACAAAATGTTTTAGAGCCAAAATATTTTTACTACTTTGTGCCAATTTTTGGTGATTTTCTAGCATATTAAAATCCAAGAAGTTGATTTATTTTATTCAGGGTGCTTCGTTCCCGAACCCCCTTTTGCGCTGCAACAGATTTCAGAGCCGAAATATTTTTACTACTTTCTAATGATTTTTGCCAATTTTTGAGATTTTTAGCGTGTTAAAAGCGGACAAACTGAACAATACAGTTATTAATTCGTTGAAAACCATATTTTGACCCCCGAAAGGTATTCACAGTGGCCCCCAAATTTTACTTTTTTATGGGCCCCAGGGGGTGCTATGTTCGAAATTTCAGCCCGATCGTTTAATTATTGCGACCGCTGGACTGGAACAATCAAGCAGACAAGCCGATAGACAAGCCTAGAAACAGTAGAAAGTTTTGAACAGTGACCGCATTACCCATCCTTTTCACACCGACTACATAGGATGCGCGTTTGTGGCAAAGGTGAGAAAAAACTCATGCAAGATTTTCGTGGCAGTGCACAATGCGCAGCATCAGCTGACGGTTTTGAAGCGAAGCTTTGGCACACGATCGTCTTCCCGAGAACATCGAAAAAGTCGACCTGTGAGTGCTCCACTTCTCGGATGTCGGATTCACTCACCCTCGTCACTAGCCTTAAGGCACAAACATAGGCTATCTTTTGCACGTAGCGTCACTTCTTGTGCAAAATTTGTTGACCCACCAACTCAGGCAGGTGACGTCATTAATGGATGACCCCTTGGGACAAATGGTCTGCTAAGCATAGCATGCGCTCTTTAGTTTCTTTTTGGACGCGCCGCAGGCGCGTCCACTGTTATTGGCCCGTTACGCTATGTTCATATCTACATATTTAGGACAAATGGTCACGCTAAGTATAGTATGCGCCGTTTAGTTCCTCCTAACTTCAAACTGCTCGAAACGCGTATGCGTGACGGTTCTGCACAGCCGACTGCCCCGACAAGACCGAAACAGCCGGCACATTCAGACAACCCAACAATCAACCGCCGTTCAGCCGCTTTCGGTGAAAGCTGGATCCGACGTACACCGACCCGGCGAAGCTGATTCCATATGATTGTGAAGGTGCAACATGTCTAACCTGCCAAGGCGGCCCCATCAAACGGCCGACTGTGCCTGTCGTCTCCTGTAGGCCGTACTGATTCGTATGGCCAAACCCGCCCCGAAGTGAATGACTCATACCCAGCCTAGCCGATATGATTCCATTTGATCGTACTCTGCCCAAGCCTGCCTGGTGCGTTTTTTGTATAAAGCCGGATGCCCTTTGGCTTTGTCGGGTTACTTGTGAACATAATACTCCGCCTGCACGGAAAGCCATGTGCATGCGTCGATACTTGCAGAATATTAGCACGCCTTGATAGGCAACTTTAATCAACGATAAGCTGCATTTTACTAGGTCTATACGTAATAGCTAACACGATGGTTGCTTCGTTGCACTGGATTCACGATCTAGCTGCAGTGGTGCACCCGCTGTCGGCCTGGTTCAGCATCCACACCCACGGCTGACTGATGTTGTTGAACCAGTCATGGTACTTGTAAAAGCAAGTCTGGATCACCTTTCCTTCGGTAATCACCTGAACTGTGACCTAAAAACGAACAAACTGCCGTCACGTGACGTCATCAAAGCCTTCAGGAAGAAATCTGAAAACAGTACCGATTCGAGAAACCACCGGTTCTTTCCGAAGATCGGATTCTTGTACTCTCGGTACATCTCGAGTCTCACGAGCTCGCCGAGTGCTCCCGTGTAGACGTCGAACTGGTCCGTCTGGCCGCGCTCAAAGTCGTCGCGGCTGGGCGTGTCCAACAGGCGATAGCCGGTCGAATCGGTCTTGCTCGAGAGCCGAGCGAAGACGTTCGCGTCGGTGCCCGCGTCTTGAACGTCGCCGGTGACGATCACCAATCGATAGACCGACTTTGCCGGATCTACAAAATTTTGTACAGCTAATTTCAGATCCTGTTAGCAGACGAATGAGCTCAAGTAAACCGACAAAGCTGAAAAGGCATCTTGCCGTTTGACAAAAAAAACACAAGCACATAAGCTTTTGAAGCGCGAGAGAAAAAGGAGGCCACGATTTATTTAGATACTACGTTTTTAGCAGCCACATTTTTCCTGGCTTTCTTGTGAAAAAAAAAACGAAAAAAAAAATTATTTTTTGGGGGCTTCACCGCAATCACCCGACCATTGGCAAGTTGTCGCATACCATTGGCTCATTGGTGCCTACTATTAGGAAGTTGCGCGCACCGTCCGCTGGCTTTGTCGCTGGGGGCAGACGCCGGGTTTGAGCTAGAACCGAACCCGAACTCTCAACTCTAATTGCCAATCCGAACCCGAACCCAACCCTAATTTTTAGAATCGATCCGAATCTTAAAAAGTGGCTCGAACCCAATTCCCCGAACCTTGTAGTTTTCTAACTTCACCAAAATTTTTCAAACTTGATTCAAAAATTCCACTTTCTTTGAAAAAAAAGCTAAAGTTTTTCCGCCGATGGCTTTGCTCGCCGCATTTTGTATACTTAGATAATGTAAAGCCAAACGAATGCCAAACCGAACCCCAAACCCTACTTTATGAATCGAAACCGAACCCAAATTTTTAGAATTGGTCTGAACCCGAACCCTAAATTTTGTAGATCACCCGAACCCTGAAAAAGGCCTCAAACTCGGGGCCTAGCTGGTATAAGGCGACACGTGGTGGATAGAAGGATGTAATAAATACCTGCACGTAATGGAGCTCCAACGATCGATGCGGCTGGAGCGGAGAAAGCCGCATGCAGCGTGGAGAAAAGTACGGTCACGAGAATGCCTCTCATTTTTCGAGACTCGGCAAAGTTTTAACTTTGGATGGTTCTGAGTCAGCTGTACTTTTCGCAATCTTGTCGGGGTTTTATATTCTGCTTGCCTGTTATCTTGTGTACCGACCCATTAATAAACGACGAAGGTGGACAGTAATAACGTGCGTCACGAACTTTCAGGACTGTGCGTAAATCGTAAGGGCTCATCCATATATGACGTCACCTGCCGAGGGGGGGAGGGGGTCTAAAAATTTTCCTCAGGAGGTGACGCCCAAGTGACGGAGGGAGGGAGGGGGTAAGGATAAAGTGACGTCACTTTTAAATGCTTACGCGATTGTTATTGCTCGACCACAATTTCGACAAA